>JAXIVJ010015132.1:0-32512 GCA_036785665.1 Chirona hameri
TCTAAGTCCTGCTAGATGGGGCAAAAATATGGTTTTACTCTCTTCTTTTTGCCAGGGGTTAATTGCTCCCCTCCTCTCCCCCTAATTCGTCACACCTGTAGATGACATGATAGAAAATCAGCCATTTTTTCTTCTTCTCGAGATGCCTAGTTTCGAAATTGTGTCAATACACAAAGAGCGTCGGTACTTTAGATGTCGGGGAGCGGAGAGGATAAAAGGTGAGATCAAAAATGGGCAAATAAAGAATATTTTATCATTTATAGAACATTCCATATATTTTGTATATAAATTTAGTCCGAAAGTTTTGATGGGATTTATTTCCGAGATCAGGACCCACGCTAAGCTAAGCTTGTTGCGTGGACATAGACGTAGGAACAGGGGGGGGGGGGGGGCATGGCCCCCTCACTTTTCGGCCATTTTTGGGCTAAAATCTTTATGTTTGCTTGGTGTGAAAAGTTGTTGATGGCAAAAGGTTCGCCAAGACAAGAACAGTCCAAATCTGCCAATAAATCTTCCATAGGGGGGTTGGGGTCAGAGTTCGCCATGGGCCGGGCTGGCCCTATGGGCCATGGGCTTGGCCTGGGCTGAGCCTGGGCCGGGCCTCAACTTTAAGGAAATCACTGGGCTCTGGATGGGCCTGGGCTGACATTTTTGAAGTAATGCGCTCGTCGCAGAAGATAAGGTCAGAGCTAACAAATATTTTAGCCAGCAGTTCACTTACACAGCAACAAACTGTTGCTGTGGCTGTGGCTTTTTGTTTTTTGGTTAGCATAGTTGGTTCATTGTTTCACATTTATAGTATACAAGTAAATATGTTAGGATAATGATTGCAAATTTTGTGAAAATAATTATATGCTTAATCTGAACGGGCCGGACTGGGCCTGGGCCTCAATATTATGATTTTGACTGGGCCTGGTCCGGGCTTGGGTTTGGTGTTCATGGGCCTGGACCGGGCCGGGCTGGGGGTTGGTGGGCCCGTGGCGAACACTGGTTGGGGTACTCTCAAAACGAGATCACAGTTTCACTGCCCCCCCCACACACTTTTCGTGACGTTCCTACGTTCCTGCGCGTGGATCCTAACCCCACCATCTGATCGCGCAATTCCAGTCAACGGCAGAATTTAGAGGCGAAAGTTTAACGTCCCCTAACGACTGAGGACGGTCCGCCCGGCTCACTAGCTTCATTTGACCTTAAACGAGACGACTGCCACCGGCCGGCACATCATCCCCGCCAGGAGCAAATAGCGAGCGCCGAAGCAGCTCGAACCATCATTGCCAGGGCGATCGTAGATCTTAGATAGATTATTGTTAGATCGTAAGCCCCCAGCCGCTTGCCCAGCCGCTTTTTCACCCGCTCGCCTAGAAAGCACCGTCCACACTCGTACACAAATACAAACCCACACACGCAAACCCCACACGCCCTTGGGTATACGGCACATACACACGCAGAGGGCACCCGACTAAACACATGACGTCTCCGATCAACCGCATACACACGCAGAGGGCACCCGACTGAACACATGACGTCTCCGATCAACCGCATACACACGCAGAGGGCACCCGACTAAACACATGACGTCTGCGATCAACCGAGCTATGTGCATTGTGCAATGCTGTTCGCGGAAACAGCAGGGCACATATAAACATACAGTGTGACAGACATTGGACAGCGCAGGTCCTGACACGCTGATCAATGTCGCTGGTCCGGCACCGGACCTGTCGCTGGTCCGGTGCCGCTGATCAATGTCGCTGGTCCGGCACCGGACCTGCCGCTGGTCCGGTGCCCCTGGTCAATGTCGCTGGTCCGGCACCTGACCTGCCGCTGGTCCGGTGCCCCTGGTCAATGTCGCTGGTCCGGCACCTGACCTGCCGCTGGTCCGGTGCCCCTGGTCAATGTCGCTGGTCCGGCACCTGACCTGTCGCTGGTCCGGTGCCCCTGATCAATGTCGCTGGTCCGGCACCGGACCTGCCGCTGGTCCGGTGCCCCTGGTCAATGTCGCTGGTCCGGCACCTGACCTGCCGCTGGTCCGGTGCCCCTGATCAATGTCGCTGGTCCGGCACCGGACCTGCCGCTGGTCCGGTGCCCCTGGTCAATGTCGATTTTTGCCAAGCAAATCAACCAATAATTGCCTCTATTTATACAAATTAATGGCTACAATCTGGATATTGATTTACTGATCGTTAGCAATGGATGTTAATTCGTCGTCAAAACACAAGTAAAAATCATTGCACAAAGTCTATGATTGGTTAGGACGAAATCGGGTAAAAATACGCCACACAGCAGCAAACGTGAGATAATGAGTCTGCCAAAATCTGGAGGTCCCAGACGGGTCACAAGAGCACTCGACCGACCTAAGAAGGCCCTCGGCTTGTGTAAGAAGTCATTTTATAGGCAGCCTGAGAGTTGCATAGGCCGCTTTGAGAGGCCCTGGGCCAGTCTAGGAGAGCCTTAGCTAGTCTGAGAGCCTCCGGCTGATCCGAGACGGTATTTTCCAAATCTGAGAGCGCCTATGTCGGTCTGAGAGGTCCCTAGGGCCGTTTGAGAGGGCTCTCGGGTCGGTCTGAGAAGGCTTCTGTCGGACCTGAGAGGGCCCTATGACCGATCTGGAGGTCCTCTTTCAACTTCAGAGGGCCCTCCGGCGGCCCGAGAGGGCCATCGGTTGGTCTGAGATGGGTACTGAAAGTTTGGTAACGATACTGGCAATACCTTGTCAACGAAACACTGCAAGTAGAGAGGGGAGACAAAATAGACCCACCGTATTACGTACATTAAGTTAACGGGATCCACAGCCGGGGAAATCCATGTAGTTCCTAGTTTTGGGTCTTTTGGGTCTTTTGGGTTCAGGTGGCTACTAGGTGTGGTGGATCTAACCCAGGGGCGGTGGAAGCGGAGGCAGAGGAGCCGCTCTCCCCCACTCAAGCAATTGGGGAGGCACACATACGATTTTTCTCCGCATGGCATCTCAAGTGGGACCGACCTAAAGGTATACTTTTATAGAAGACAAACTGGTTAGTACGGTAATACGTAAGGTCACATCAGGCATGGCATGAACCTTCTCAGACCAGCACGGGGTCTGTTAAAGGGACTATCCCACCTTAACAATATATTTGAGTTGAGATAGCCATTTTGATGGCTTGGCATTTAAATTAAGTATGGTTGCAGTTAAAACAACCACAATGATCTAATCAAAAAGATATTCGAGTTTGATTTTGACATCTGTAGAAAATAAGGCCCATGTGTATTTGAATAGGGCCTCTAAACCGACAGCGTCGTCTCTCTTTACCCAACTGGTAATGATAGCCGATTTGTTTAAAGGGACATTCCCACCTTAACATTAGTTTTGAGTTGAGATAGCCATGTTGTTGGATTTGCTTTGAAATTAAGTAGAGTAGCAGTTAAAACAACCACATAGGTCTATTCGAAAATTAATTTGAGCTTGGTCTTGACAATTGTAACAAATAAACCCCACGTGTATTTGAATAGGGGTTTAAAGCCGATGACGTCGTCTCTCTTTACCCAATGGTGATGATAGTCGACTTGTTTTAAGGTAAACCTTGGAGATATTTACGCGTTTCGTTTCTCGATCGCTGGGTGTATTATATTTACCGTGGGTTATATCAGGATAACTAGACTTCTATAAAGTGAAACTCTAATGCAATTTTCAAACGATGCCAAGCATTCGATGTGTGGTATGTGGAGCTTTCAGTGACAAGACTTCGGTGGTCAAGTGAGTGCGACACAGTTTACCTGGTACCTGCTTGTATTTGAATCGCCAGAAATGGCTGATAAAAATTGTGCCAAACTTTGGCAGCGTAAAGGATTTATCTATAGCTCTATTTAGCTCAATAATGACGTCATCAACCCAAATTTTAAAAACTTAATTATTATAAGTTAAATGAAGTTTTCGCGAGCAAAAAATATCACCATCGTTTTCAGCAGCACTTACTTCATATTTTCGGGTACAACCGGCGTATATTTGACAACTTTCAGAAAGGTGGGAATGTCCCTTTAAGGTCAGCCTTGGCATATTTTCGCTTTCATTTCTCGATCCCCGGGTGGTTCGCAATCTAGAGGCCAGCACTATCAGTTGGAGTTGTTGCAGCAGTTGGCCGCCAGGGACCGCTAGTGAGCCAGGGTGGTATGACGTCGCAAGCAAATGGTAGCAGTTAAATATTGAACGCTAAATATTTATTTATTTACAAATAAATCAATCAATCAATATTTAGTGGTACCATTTGCTTGCGACGTCATAACACCCTGGCATGTTATAAAAATGTTTATGTTTTTCTGCGCAATAGATGTCGACAAAAAAATGTCCTTTAAGGTCAGCCTTGGCATATTTTCGTCTTTCATTTCTCGATCCCCGGGTGGTTCGCAATCTAGAGGCTAGCACTATCAGTTGGAGTTGTTGCAGCAGTTGGCCGCCAGGGACCGCTAGTGAGCCAGGGTGGTATGACGTCGCAAGCAAATGGTAGCAGTTAAATATTGAACGCTAAATATTTATTTATTTATAAGTAAATAAATAAATAAATATTTAGTGGTACCATTTGCTTGCGACGTCATAACACCCTGGCATGTTATAAAAATGTTTATGTTTTTCTGCGCAATAGATGTCGACAAAAAATGTGCCATACATTTGGCAGCACAAAGGATTTCCCTGTTATTAAAAAAAAATCATATGTCGTCAAAATCCCAACTTTCCGCTTAAAACTAGAAGTTGAATATCTTCCAGGATAATTTTTTTTTTCGGAACAAAGTTCACGAACATGTTCAGCTGACCTCGCCGGACATGTAGACATACAATTAAGTGTGATTCGACAACTTTCAAAAAGGTCCCTTTAAAGGGAATGTTTCACCTTTCTGAAAGTTGTCAAATATATGCTGGTTGTAGTCGAAAATATGGAGAAGTGCTGTTGAAAACGATGGTGATATTTTTATCTTGAAAAGTCACTTAACTTAATGCAATTTTTTATTATTTTTATTTGGGATGATGACGTCATTATTGAGTCATAGACCGCGCTGATTGGCTGACAGAGTGGGATTGGCGGAAAAAAGTCGCTGTCAGCCAATCAGCGGCGGCACTAGCCTATTATGGCACTAGCCTATACTCAGCTAGTGCCGGCACTAGCTATTTTCCCCATTTTGCAAACTATAAATTTAATTGTTTAAAAACGGCTAAATTTTGGGGAAAATGACCTTAGTATTTTCGACATTTCAATAACGGCCAAAGATAATCGCTATCTCAGTTCAAAACCAATACAAAGGTGAAACATTCCCTTTAAGACCAGTCGAGGCCCATAGCCAGAGGCGGTGACCATTGAGGGGGGGGGGGGGCATCGCGGCCATGCCCCAAATTCGATCGAAACTTACGCATATACTGACATGAAGTAAAACTTTAACACCTTGTATAAGGGAACGTTTCTTTAAACTCAGACCTTAATGTACACATTAGAGAAATCCGATGAGTTGTTTCATTGCGTAGCACTTTTTGTTTTCTGCACCCAAAACCAACTTTTGACCGTTTTGGATCCGACAGTGGCATCTCAGGCCTGGCAAGGGCACTCTCAACTAAATTTCGAGATGTCCATTACATCACCACAGATCTGCCTGTCAATCAACTATCTCTGATTTTTGGTTATATAAAGTTCCGAAACATGGAAACAATTCATTACAAAATATAAGCTTATGAAAACTTCAAAAACCTTGAGATAAATGATGGCGACTTGCACGGTGAATGTGCGTAAAGGACTTGAAGAAACGTCTTTCAAACTAACCGGCTTATGACTTACAAAGGAAAAATTAGTCACTTTTTGAGCTATTAAGTATGATTTAGGTACCTACTACCTATGCCATTTATTTGCAATGTTCGATGGTATCATTCGATACGTATCGTATCGACGAGACAAACACGAAATATGGTGAAATCGGTTTTACTCTATAACACGGGTCGGGTGGAGTTTCCTATTCAAATGGTGGTGCCACTGCCCCACCAACTTTCAGCTCTGCCCCACCAACTTTGGTCAGATTTGAACGTTTCCTGACGTTAAAATGACACATTTTCACTTCAACCATGCAAAACAACCAGGCAATGTGATATTTTGCCCCACCGACTTTTTTTTTCTGAAAAGCTCCACCCATGCTCTAAAATGCGTCTATCAAAATATATTCCTTCAAAATAATTCGGCGATTTTTAGAATGTTTCAAATTTAATGGATTATCCCGACCTAACTACTGACCTGAGGTAAATTCTGATGCAACTGTATTGACAGAAAATTATATTGTCTTTCGAACGTTTTTTTTCTTCTCGACGCGTCGCTAACTCTTTTTAGTTATCGATATATAGACGGTTTTAGCAAGGGCATTCATCTATAGCCGAGATTTGTCCTTTGGTGACCTCTTGTGACCTCAATATTGACATGACCCCTAAAAAGACCGATCTACTTTCAATAGAGCTTGTCTCGGGCTATCTAACAGCGTTTTTCACTTGTCGCTTCGTTGCGTGCTTTTCTAGATCTTGGGGGAGGGGCGAAAATCCCCCACCTTCCCCCACGGCAGTTCATGGTTGGTGCGAACCCCCGGCAGTGCTCGGGACGCGGATTAAGGCATTCCGCGCCCATCTTCTGTTTTCCACATTTATCTATATGACCTAGGATCAGATACAATTATTGCAATACATCATGTTACATGACATTATTGTCCTATTCGTGAAACATATTGTACAATGATACAAATCGAAAATACAGCACGATTTGGGAGATAGCTCCCCATCATATACCAATATGCGTGCCCTCCCCCAGTGAAAATCCATTACAGGAGGCCCTGCTTCGCACAACACACCAACCGAATCTCCTTCGATTCTTTAGCCCAATGGCATCCACCATCTTCCAGCAACACACCAACCAACATCTTCCCCCACCCGACCACCCACCTTCGCCATCACACATCCCCGGCGTCTTCAGTCACCTCTTCACTGCCAAATCTCTCTCTCGCCTTCTGTCCAGCGTGATTGGCACCGGAGCGCTGAGCCGGTGACCCTCGGCTGTCGTCTGGAAACGATCGCCCCCCGAGCAGAACGACAACTGATCGGCCGACCGAACGGCGGCCGAGGCGTCATCGCGTCGCCCCACAGGCACGCAGGCACACAGGCACACAGGCACGTGCCTGTGATACGCCGGGCCGGAAGTCGTGTCTCTCCTATCATCTGGTCACGGGAGGTGAACAATGCACATTCCCTGATCGGTTCCAGCGGCTCATAAGAGATCTGCAGAGCGGAGGTCCTACTCGACGCTGGTCACGTGCGAAGGCGTTGATTCTGGCTTGGATATCAAGTTCTCAAGAAAAAACGGTCGGCACGCACCCAGCCAGGTTGGCACGCGAGCGTGCCGTTAGGCTCCGTCTGTGGGCGCGGTGTCATGGTGAGGGCGAGCGCAGCACTGGCCCGGCCAGACTAAACAAACGCGACCCGAACAAAACACGAATCTGAAGTTCGACCACGTTTTTTCGATTTTTAAACGTTGGCGAAAACTTTAAACATTTCGGTGGGTAGACAGAGATCCGATCAGTTAACCAACTGCTCTCTGCTCGACATCGGCGAAACACCATAAGGCTGATAACCAGATTGCTGTCATTATAACGTCCCGGTTTTGGTCCCATTCCCGGCCATTTTTGTTCCCGGCATGACGTCAGCTGATTAATCTCACCCCTGGTTCAATATGGCCGCCATGGCATCGGCTGATCCCCCCGATAAGGTGGTCAACATTGCCGGGCCGTACGTGCGTCATCACTGTGCCCTGGCCAAAACCGTCCGTTGCCGGTATCCGTTCAGGCTATCGAAAACCAGACAATAGAGTATAAGCCGCAATGGCAAAGTGCTATAGCTCGGCACTGCTATCCATCAGTGCACCGCGCAACGGTGTGGTAGAGAACAAGGGCGGATTCAGGATATTTTAGGAGGGGTGGCCGCAGGCCAATTTAGGGGCGCCTTCCAAACATATAGGGGCGCCTTCCAAAGAAAGGGCGCCGTCACTGGCCGGAAGGGCGCCGTCAATGACCGAAAGGGTGCCGTCAATGGCCGAAAGGGCGCCGTCACTGGCCGTAAGAGCGCCGTCACTGGCCGGAAGGGCGTCTCGGGCCAACAGGACCAGGTCATGATCTGTATGACCTGATCTCGGTAAGTTACTTTCAACAGGGCGCCCAAAAGGGCGTCCAAGCGGTCCATAGGGACGCTGCGTGCTCACGGGCTGTTCATCGCCGGGCGCCCGGCGGCGCCCGGCGACAGACAGTCCGTGGGGCGCCCTTCTGGCAGGGGGCACGACCGCTGCGGCCACCCCCTGGATCCGCCCCTGGTAGAGAAACGACGAAGTAGGACACAAATCATACCGCAACCACAGCAAATTCATTGTAGATATCACATCCAAAAATATGTTTTACTGCAAATGATTCCGGAATGCTGGTGCCATTCCTGATAATAAGAGATATAGATTAGAATAAAGAGAAATGGAAACTGTCATGCTGACATTCTGTCATCGATCTGTGCATCAGAACAATGCTTACATTACGTGAGTTAACCATTGCCAGAAAACGGTATCATACTATACTTCTATCCGTGTATTATTCCGTTAATTACTTTATCTGTTAATTATTATTATGTATTATTCCGGCCATGACTTTAAATCCGCCGGCTACCAGCTGCACCGGAACACTTCGCTCACCACGCCTTCTAAACATCCAAACATTGCTCCCCTTTGAAGTAGCTCTCTCAGTTCAGAAAATGGTCTCCACGTGCCAAATATATGGGAGTTGCCTCTCCTGTGAGCTGTGAGGCGACCAGGAGTGCCGAGGGGTGGGGTGGGGGGGGGGGGATTGAAGGGAAGAAGCCATGCCATGACGGTGGGGGGGGGGGGGCATGGGGCAGGGGGGATTCCGGCCACCCGCCCGGGAGGAGTGGGCGACGCTGGCCAAGATAAACTTCCCGTTCCAGCGATCGTGCGAACGCCGGCGGAGGTGGACTTCCTTACGGCATCGAAAATCAGCCACCGACGCCGCCGCTGCCGCCGACGATGCCGACGATCCGTCGGGCCGACGCCACCGACCCTGGGCCCGTTCAGGCAGCCTTAGCCGACCCTGTTCATACAGCCTTAGCCCGCATCTGTCGGTCTCACGGAGCCCCGTTCCTGTTTCTCTTTGCAGCGCTGGCACCGAGAGGCGTGATAGCCGACAGCTGACAGCCGTACCGAGCCGCGGCCGAGACCTTGCCATTACTGAGGGTACCGACATCGATACCGGGGGGACCGGGCGGCGTTTGGGGAAGCCAAATGGAAGAAATGACTCGGGCCTGGGCGGGCGGCAGATGAGAACTGCAGAAGTGGACGATGACGTTAGAGGTGGAGACAACTCTTGGAAAGTTGTCTGGAGCAGGTGATACAACAGAGAGCTGAGTTTCAGAACGAATGGATGCAAGGGCTCCTATCTGCCAGAGCTGGACAAGCTCTTTAACTGGAATGGAGCGGTGTGAGACGTGAGTTAAGTGATCGGCGTTACAGCTCTGCTGCTGTTGGGGATCGTGTGAAATGCTGCGAGTGAGCTTAGCAGCACCACAACACCGAGACAAAGAAGGAGTGGCTGCGTTTGTCTGACCAGGTAGGGCCGCAGCAGCCGTCCACTTGCTGCAGAGACCAACACCGTGGCAGCCGGTCGGCGTTACACAACAAACGCCATCGCTATACGCTCTCCTCGCCGGCTCTGAAAACATTTGTCACACAGAACTGCAACCGGTGCTGACTTGTTAGCGGAAAGCCGCAGTTTTTATATCAGGATGTTTACGTCTAATCTGCGGCTAAAGCCTGATGGAAATACTATTGCATTTTCATGCGATAAATTTCATTTCACCAATGAATGGAAACATGCGAGAATGATCAAAACATTCACCTACAATAAACAAAATGTAAGCCAATTCACATTTTCTGACCCTCTACCACAGCTGTACGGGTTACCAGGTTACCGGGTTACCGAGTTACGGGGTTGCCGGGTTACCGGGTTACCGAGTTACCTGGTTACCTGGTTACCGAGTTACCTGGTTACCTGGTTACCAGGTTACCTGGTTACCGGGTTACCGGGTTATCGGGTTACCGGGTTACCGGGTTACCGGGTTACCGGGTTACCTGGTTACCGAGTTACCGGGTTACCGGGTTACCGGGTTACCGGGAGACCCGGTCTCCCGCATCCGTCTGCCCTTATTCTCACCATCCGATAGGCGTACCGCTCCGACTGATCGTAGTTCGAGACTCGACCTTCCTGCCTTCTCAGATATCCACTTAACGGCTGAGTCACCAACACACAAACACACACGTGCGCACCCAGGGCGGCCAGTTCGCCTTACAGCTCCGCCGATAGCCGGCCGGCCGTCTTCAGCGGAGTGACGGGCCTCTGTGTGCTGCGCAGTGGGCAGCCGGCAGCGTATGTCCGGCCGAGCTTGGCTTAGGGGACGACCAGCGGAAGGACGTGAGATAGGAGACGGTGACCGCATGGAAATAGGAGACGGTGACCACATGCAGTCAGGAGACACGGCGATCACACCACCGGAATCTGAGAATAGCCGCAATACAACGCCACATCCGGCGAATTTCCTCCAGCATCTCCCGGTGTTAAAGGGAAATCATGACATTTTTTCCACTAAGATGGAGTTAGGTAACGAATTCGCAGTCCGCGAGCTAAAATTGGTCTCCCCACGCATTGCTATTTATCATGAAGGTATGTAATATGTTTCCTGCACTCTATCTTTTGCGAATATGTACCAAACTTTTATGAACAATCAACAAGCATTTCAAAAAGTGCATTGAAATCGGCAGTTTAGTTTGGCCCCGGACGGCGACCTATTTAGTGTTCTCGACTCATTACAAAAATGGATGTTTCCCATGAATGTTTAACATACAGGTATTGAATACATTACAATGCACACATGACACATTTATCTTGACCATTTTCCCATAATCAATCAATAAACATTTCAGAAAAACGTGATGCATGACACATTTATCTTAACCATTTTCCCATAATCAATCAATAAACATTTCAGAAAAACGTGATGCATTCGGCGGATTAACTTGGCCCCCTACTGCGACGTATTTAGTGTATGCGATTTGTTGAGAGATAATTCAACGAGATGTATTCAACGTTGAGCAGATTGAAACATAAGAGTCCAGATATGTCGCGCTTCCAATAGTGGTGGAAAAACACCGATCATGAACTCCAAAAGAAGTATATGTACTTGTTCTTTTAAAATTTCCCAAAAATAATTTTCGAAATATCAAAATATAAATATAAATGCTTTTTAAATTGAGACTATCAATTTAATATCATACATGTTGCATAAGATAATGCAGAAAAAAAGATACGAAGGTCAACATTTCCCTGTAAAGAGAGATAATCACCTTTTGATTTTGTTAGCAACAATTCATTTGGCTACCGTTATGGTATTAAAATGTTATCTAAATTTAAGAATGAAACACAATTATTCCCTAATTCAAAGTTGGAAGTTTGGGAAAATTAATGATCGTTATTTTTCCTCCACTAATGGAAAGCGCAACGGTTTTGCATCAATCTGTTCAACGTTGTTGAATGGGCACTTTTAAACAAATCGCCGACACTAAATAGGTCCCCGTAGTTTAGCTTGGCACCGGCCGGTCGGTGCCAAGCTAAACTGCCGATGTCAATGCACTTTTTTCAAATGATTGTTGATTGTTCATACAAATTTGGGCACATATTCGCAAAAGATAGAGTGCAGGAAACATATTGCATACCTTCATGATAAATCACAATGCGTAGGGAGGCTAATTTACTGAATTCGTTACCGAATACTTGCTGAGTACCGACCGATTTAAGCGTGGATCGCTTATCGGTAGGAAACTACCAATATCTTTCGGTAGGAATGTTTATATGCAAAATGTGATGAATTTACATCATATTTTGGCCTCGTCTATCGATTTCAGGTGCTAACTCCATTTTTGTGTTAAAAGGTGATTATTTCCCTTTAAAGGGCTGATAATTTTTGTGGAAAAGGGTGATTATCTCCCTTTAAAGGGCTGATACAATGCGAGTCCGGGTTGACGGCGATGGCCAGGAGTCCAACAACAAGGTGGAAATATGTCTTAAGAGATGCTGTATAAAGTGTCCGATATCCCTATGCTTCAGTTTTAGTTCTGTTTAACCTGTAACTTGTATTTGCTGGTATCGTTTCCTGACGCCTAATATAAACCT
This sequence comes from Chirona hameri, assembly GCA_036785665.1. Classification (NCBI taxonomy): domain Eukaryota; kingdom Metazoa; phylum Arthropoda; class Thecostraca; order Balanomorpha; family Balanidae; genus Chirona; species Chirona hameri. The sequence goes on from JAXIVJ010015132.1 coordinate 12,256, forward strand.
GCACAACATAGTATGTATAGCCATTAGCATATAACACGCTTGCAGGTCAGGGGCATCATTATTCTGCAAAATCGGATGCAAACCTTAAGGAGATAACATTTGTGATGTAAATGCGCATGCGAATGCCAATCTATCTCTAAAATGTTATCTCCTTAGCCTATAACATAGTCATGATTATATAAGCATATACCCTTGGCTATATATTATATATTTCATTACAATGAAATTATAATGATTTATAGCATATAATACAACCTTATTTCCCAGTATACGATTGCTCACTGTCAGTTAGAAGATGACATCAATTTTCCTGCGAATTTTTCCACAGTACAGGAAACAGAGACGACTGGACACAGTGGACAGGAAGGAAGGATTACATCATCAGCGAAAAGCCGGAACCATAACCACACTGCAAAATACACCGGGCATATCGCAGCGTACAGCCTGCTCAGCTGATACGTATGGTTCTCATTGTTTACATACGGAAAGAGACTTAAATCGCAATGCCATGAGGGCTTTCGGAGTTTGTTTCTGTAATGAGTTGAAAGTTGAATGGCAACATAATACATATACAGACCCCTATTCTGTCCGAACACAGATGCAATTGTTACAACTGCACGGCTTTGCAGTTTGTTTGCAGCTTTGCCTTACGTCATAATGGTTATTACATACAAACAATGGACAAACTGGCATGATGGAACTTGTAAGACCATGGAAGCCTCAGAGACAACAATAATATGGAATCCGATAGGCAACACACCACATCCACGAGGCACGAAAAACGAAACAGCCCACAATCCAACCCACAAACTCCCAATCCAACCCATTCAACCCACAATCCAACCCACAAACCGACGGCACCAGAGCCCAGACTAACCTCTAAACGGCCAGCAGGACAGCGGGCTGGGTCTTGTAGCACCAACTCTGGGCCACGGGCATCAGCGTTCTGCTGCCCATTTTCCTTCAGTGACCCGACCACTCGCCCTGTAGGCACTCGCGGCCGCCCGCAGGCGCAGCCAGCTGACGAGTACCACCTCCGCCTCCGGGCAAAACGCACGGGTGGCGACGCCCGCCGCCAGGTCACGTGATCGCTGCGGGGGTCGCGTTCCCTTTGTGGAGCCACGATGCTGCGATAGAATTCAGCCTGCGACGCGGCGCGAAACCGACACCCCGCTGCAGGGTAGGGTTGGCACTGGAGCCAACCGTTCTGCATTGTGTGTTGGCTGTGTCACTAGACCCGTAGTCTTCCAACCGTCCTGTCGCTTAACGCTTGTTGGCTGTGCTACTAGACCCGTAGTCTTCCAACCGTCCTGTCGCTTGACGCTTGTTGGCTGTGCTACTAGACCCGTAGTCTTCCAACCGTCCTGTCGCTTGACGCTTGACGCTTGACGCTCGTTGACTGTATGCTGGGATCTTATGTTTGGGATCTTATGTTCAAGGGATTATACGGGGTTTTCCCAGAATAATTGAGTTACATAGTAAAACTTACTTATAAAGGTGGTAGAAGTCACACGGTAGTCACATTTTTATGGAAAATACCTCTTCTGCATGTAAGGGCATTTCATAGTGCGCGGTGATGCCACCGCGTACTTTATGCAGTAATGGCTGAGGCAGAGCCAGTCATCTCTTTTATGTTCATGAACACACCTCACTTATGGCATATTTCCGGTTGCAATAAGCAATATGTTGTAAAATAAATTTGTTTTTTTTTCCAACGACAGCAGCAGTTACCTAGTTTTTCCCATAAAAGTCTATATTTTCATGAATTTTCATGCTCAAAAAATTAATACGCCACCACCAAATCCTCAACGCTAAACGCCGCAAGGAAACCCTACAAAAACCACAAAACCCGACCGAACAGTATGCAGTAATAAAGAGTCTCGTATAATAATTGAATTTAATAATCTTTTTGTGATCCAGTGTACAGATAATTCTTACAGATAACTTACAGATAATTCGAAGATCTAAAATTGATGAAAAACGAAAAAACGCATGGCATTACTTGCCCGGCTTAGAGCGTCTTTAATTCAGTAACTCCTTCTACAATCGTCATTCAGATGACAAAGAGCGCAAGAATTATCACGTATGCCAAGGTGGTTTACATCAAGGCGATATGTTTACATAGCAATTTCACACAATTTCACAATTTCAGTCTTACTTTCATGCAAAGGTAAGCTGAATCTTATTAATTTATATTGATATGGGGGTGGCCGTTCGGGAGAAGTGTCCTGGGGCGGAATTGGCCTCAATCTTGGATTTTTCTTTTGACGGTCACGTAACCTTTTTATGGTGAACGTGCTATAGTAAACAGTAAATAAACCCTCTTGCGGCAGCTTGCTTCTGAGTTCGTAACCGCTATTTTGTCTCAGCCGCGCAGATTACTGCACCATCGAATTTGATGCAGATTCTAAGATAAAAAAGTGACGGACAGTAATAGTTATCTGATACAAGTCTTGAAAAAAGTCGAAGTCTTAACGCTGATAATTGCTGAAATAATGGACTAAATGAGCATTGAGGTCCATGACATATGTTTTAAACGTGTTTAAAGCTCATACAAGTCAAAAAAAGTGCATTTCCTTTCAGGACGGAAACCCGCACAATCCCTTTAACACGCGCCCTGGAGAGGGGGGGGGGGGGCGAAATCCGCCCACCCCTCCTGTTTTTTTTTTATAGTAAATATGTCCTTATTTTACCGGGCGATGTGCATAATATTTTAGGTACCTGCCTAAAAATGAACGGCACGTTGTCTGAAGTAAGAAAAATACAAATCGGCCGAATATGTTTTGAGTTATAGGCCATCAAAGTAAAAAAAAAATGTTTTCAGCGCCAGACCACACAAATCAGCCCTGTGCGGTTCCCGTATACCGGAAAAATGGAAGTGTCTTTGGCAATACTTGCGACTTGTTTGATGTATATTGTTGTGCTATATAGTTTCCAAGGTAATGTTTGGTCAACGAGGTCAAGTCAGGTCAAGTTCATGACAGGTCATTGAAACCGAAGTAGGGCAAATGAAAGGTTGTAATAAATGCATATGACTCATGCTTTCTGAACTTATGCTTGTGGTCCTGAGTCCATTCATACCTCGACAACTGCTAATTCGTTGTCATCACTCATCTGATCCCGTCCTCGCCTGAGGCGGTTAGATAATGGAACCGAAGTAGGTCAACTGGAAGGTTGTCATAAATGCAAATGATTCATGCCTTCTGAACTCATACTTTGTGGTCTTGAGTCCATTCCAGACTTGTATACGACTCAAATTTGTTTCTCTCGAACAATTCAATCACGACTCAAAATCAACATTAGTCGATTCAATCACGACTCAATGAGACCTTCATTTTTTGCATTTTATTCAATCAAAGACTTTGATTCAGAGTTTTCGACTCAATCGATTCAAAATGACCTTTAGGCATATCAGTCCCGACTCAATCATTTTGAATCATATAACAACTCAATCACAACTCAAACTATGACTAATGACTACGTTTGCAATTTATAACTGAGAGTGATTTGATAGTGCTGCATTTTATGTATTTTATGTATGTATGGTGAAATTGTTGATGGATATTACCTACATGGTTGAAAACTGGAAGTTTTGGAATTTGGAGGCTTCATTTAGGCAATTGAGTCGCGAACCCGACTCAGTCAGCTCTCTAAATATTTGTTGTCGACTCAATCATGGTTTCTACCTGAGCTCTTCGATTCAATCACGACTCAAAGCCAAGTCCTTAAAAATGTTAGCGACTCAATCAGTTTGAGTTGCAAAAACTGCTGGATTCATGAGTCACGACTCAATCAGAGTTGAATCGTATACAAGTCAGGTCCATTCCCACCTCGACGACTGCTAATCGGTTGTCATCTGATCCCGTCCTCGCCTGAGGCGTTTAGATAATGAGCTGACCGTTCTCTGGTGTGTGCCGTAATGTTTGTGGTCTTGAGTCCATTCCCACCTCGACGACTGCTAATCGGTTGTCATCTGATCCCGTCCTCGCCTGAGGCGCTTAGATAACGAGCTGATTGCTATCTGACGCGATGCCAGATAGTGTGCCGGAAACGGCGGGGTTTTCCTCCTACCGCGCCAAAGAGCGACCGTGCCAGAGGGTGACCGCCCCTCGAGAGCGACCGCCCCCCCTCCCTCCCTCAAGAGCGCAAGGGGGAAAACCGACGCCTCGACCAAAATCCGTATAGTTGCAAACAAACTAGTATTTGTTAGCAGCAAGCAGCAAACGTCCTGGTGGGTCAGAATAGTTGCATACGTACTAGTATAGTTGTGAACGTTCTAGGATGGATGCAACTGTCCTGACCGGTCAGGATAGTTGCAAACATACTGGGCTGTCCAGTACATTTGCAACAATACTAGTACAGCTGCAATTGTACTGAAAGATTGGGCACGGCTGATTGGTGAAAACGATTATTTTTGGCAATTTTCAAACAATGCTTGTCTTGGGGTGCAATATGGTTCATGATTATATAATGTCATGATCAGTGATCACGTTACTAGGCAACAGTGGTGGTGGTACAAGGGGGGGGGGGGAGGAAGTTGCCCTTACCAATACTGCCATTTTCACCATTACCAATGCATCCGTTTTCAATTATTCACGATTTTGTAAAGTTTGGTTCCAAAAAATCGTTTATTTTTATATGGTCCAAAAGTGAAGCCATTGTTGAAGATTATGGCCATGTTATTCAGCCACCTCCTCTGGTTGCAATACAGAGATCCAGGTTCAGAGCCATCTGCCAGCTTCGTAAGAAAGTCCATGATCTCATCGTGCTCTGCATCGGAAACGACGCGGCAATTCTTGCCCCGTGTGCTTTGAAGCCACTCGTCCAGCTTCATCACAAATATCACGGGACATATGGAAGGGGAAATCGAAAGCACGTCTCACTGAAAGACAAACTGCCGAACGCTCCGAAAACCAACTCTCGACTGAGCAACACCATGTGACCACGTCCCGTGCCACCTTCGGTCACGTGACAGCTCGGGGCCACGCTGTTTGTCGCAGCGTGGCCGCGAACCGCAGCTAGACGCCACAAACGTAGCCAGGATTTCCGTCAGGGGTGGGTGGGTCAACTGTTAGATTTGGTACAAATAACTCGCAAAGTCGCAAATCTTTCGCAAAATCGCTATAGATATAGTATACCTAAGCTGCGTCTCTCAGGGGGTCATGGCCCCTTGCCCCCCCCCCCCCCCCCCCGTTAGCTACGTGGGTGACAGACGCTCCCCCAAACTTCCTAACAAGCGCTGTTTAGCACGCGCATTGGATAGAGATGGACAGTGGACAATGAAGCTCCCCTGTAACTTTTTGACAATATAAAAATAAACGAGTTTTTGGAACCAAACTTTACAAAATCGCGAATAATTGAAAACGGCATGAATTGGAAATGGTGAAAATGGCCGTGAATGGCCGAAAATGGTGAAATCAGCCGTACCCAATCTTTCAGTACATTTGCAACTGTACTAGTATTGTTGCAAACGTACTGGACAGCCCAGCATGTATGCAGGTATCCTGACCGGTGAGGACAGTTGCATCCATCCTAGGACGTTCGCAACTATACTAGTACGTATGCAACTATACTGATCCACCAGGACGTTTACAACTATACTAGTTTGTTTGCAACTATACGGATTTCGCAAACGTACTGTAACATATACACGCAATCACTAGGTTCCATAACAAAGCCAAGCCAAGGAGCGCATAGCAAACAAAATGTAGCATATTTGATCTCATTTGACCTTCTAGATATTGACCTAGGGTCATTCAATTTCCCCCAAAACAGACTTACCCACAGAGCCCCCCCTACCTGAAAATTTGTGTTTTTCGTTCATTGACCCCTACAGGGTAAGCCTATGCCATCTGAGGTCACCAACACCCTTTTGTCAATAACTCTCGACATAATAAAGATAGAGAAGTGGAACTGGTACCAATGTATTTGTATTATCGATACACGTCTCCCAATATCCAGCATGATCTACTCGGGTCACCACTTGACCTTGACCTGAGGTCACATTTATATATTGACCTGACCTGGTTAACATAAATATGAGTAAAAGTAAATTGACGAGACAAAAACGATGCCCTCAAAATTACTGCCCTTCTTTATTAGGTAAAAAGTAATCTGCGACAAACAGTTTTGCCAAAAAAATAACATTTTTTACATTTGATGACCTCTGGAGCCTAAACTATTGACCTGAGCTCAAATCTGAGGCCACCAATGTCGATTGCATTTTTCAAGAGCTTTCGATTGTTTTTGTCTGTTTGCTGCTAGCTATCATAGTTCCTCAGATATTTGGGGGTGTTCGAAGCGAAGTCCTAAAACTGGAAAAACTGACCTTCGATGACCTCTGGTGACCTCAATTTTGACCTGACCTAAAAAAAGACCGATATACTTTCGAATGAGATTGTCTCGAGCTATCTAACGCCGTTTTTCGCTTCTCGCTACGTTGCGTAGTTTTCGAGATCATAGGGGGGGGGGCGAAATCCGCCCCCCCCCTCCAGGGCGTGTAATTATCAGAGGCCCTCCAGGGCGCGTGTTAAGTTGGGAATCTCTGCGATCTTAACGCCAGGTCACGTGTTGGCATGTGATGTCGATGGCGATGTGTCTGTGATCTTAACGCCAGGTCACGTGTTGGCATGTGATGGCGATGGCGATGTGTCTGCGATCTTAACGCCAGGTCACGTGTTGGCATGTGATGGCGATGGCGATGTGTCTGCGATCTTAACGCCAGGTCACGTGTTGGCATGTGATGGCGATGGCGATGTGTCTGCGATCTTAACGCCAGGTCACGTGTTGGCATGTGATGGCGATGGCGATGTGTCTGCGATCTTAACGCCAGGTCACGTGTTGGCATGTGATGGCGATGGCGATGTGTCTGTGATCTTAACGCCAGGTCACGTGTTGGCATGTGATGGCGATGGCGATGTGTCTGCGATCTTAACGCCAGGTCACGTGTTGGCATGTGATGGCGATGGCGATGTGTCTGTGATCTTAACGCCAGGTCACGTGTTGGCATGTGATGGCGATGGCGATGCTTTACTGCATTCTCCTGTGTTGAAGCAATGCATTCTCCTGTGTTCCTGTGCTGTGTCTCCTGTGTTGAAGCAATGCAAAACCAGTCATCAAATTAATTATTTGCACCTGGGACACCGCCGCCGTCGCAAAAAAAACTGCCGACGCCGACATACTGCTGGCCTCATTTTACCGTTGACGAGCCATGGTAATCTGATGCAGTGATGCACGTATGGTAATGGTAGCCATGGTAATATGATGCGCAAGTATGCCGATCAAGTCACTGTGTGTCTAGCCTCCAGGCAGCTTCCAGCATCAGGTTCGCTGCCGGCCAGTGCATGTCATTGATATGTTTACATAATAAATTCGTGATGACTAAGGATGGGTGAGTGTATCTGCCAAATCCCATGACTGAAGCATGGCGTTAAAAAGGTCACGGTGCCGAAGAGAGGACATTGCATCATAACCAATAGCGGTCCAACATTCGCCGGAAATGCCTCTAGTCCTTGTGGTAACTTTCCATTGATGAAAGCCCAATCGCGGCCGGCCGGCGGTGTCAGCTGCGTCCAAAAGCGGACGAGAGCCGGGGGAAAGAGGTCCGTAGTGGTAATTTTCCATAAATCAACGCCAAACTAACGCGTGAGAAACTAAAGAAACGAACGGTGCCAACGAGTTTATGGTTCACGTCACTTATGCCGACAGTAAATCTATATATTTTACCTCTTCTTCGTCTTGGTCTACTTTTTGCCCTCAATTTCCCCTCATTTAACGAGAGAAAACAACAATGAAAAAGGACAATGCCCCCTGTGCCTGCGACTAAGGCCATCTGTACTAATGTAATATCGCCGTGTATCGGATCGCCTTCCATATCCATATTGTATCAATATAACGCATGCAGTGGCGGTGGAAGGTATTTCCGGATGGGGGGCAAAGAAACCCAGAGGGCCCCCTCGGCCAAAGCCTCCCCCCACGGCAAAAGGCCCCCAAACAAACAAACAAAATGGCGCGAAATGGTATCTCCTCGGATTTAGGCCACTATATTTTACAGGGTCTCTAAATGGTCCAGAAAAAAACGTCGGGCAGGCCCATGTTGAAGTCTTAGGCCTTCCGAGGACCCCTCAGACCCCCTCAGACCGACTGAGGGCCTTCTGGTCGGCCTTAGAGGGCCCCTCAGGCTGGTTGGGGGCACCTCGGGGCCCTCGGTTAACTTCTGGGAGGGCCCCTCTTACAAATGTATGGGGGGAAAAATCATATGTTTGCCGCCCCCCCCAACTTCTTGAGGGATGTGGGGGGGGGGGGGGGGGGGGGGGGGGCAGCTGCCCCCCTTATTCGCCGCCACTGAACGTATGGGATGTCTGGAGCCGGAGCCGGAGCCGGAGCCCCTCGGAGCCGACCAATTTTGCTCGGAGCCGGAGCCGGAGCCGGTGTCGGAGCCGGAGCCGGAGCCGGAGCCGGAGCCGGAGCCGGAGCCGGAGCCGGAGCCGGAGCCACCCCAAATTCACCCTGCTCCGCATCACTGCTAGAAATCCGACCGTGGATTGGCGGAATCTGGCCGCAGACAGCCGGCTGCCACGTACTGCCACGTACTGCCACGTACTGCCACGTACTGCGCTGCCGGCTGCCACGTACTGCCACGTACTGCCACGTACTGCCACGTACTGCGCTGTACTGTGATGCCGGCTGCCACGTACTTCCACGTGCTGCCACGTACTGCCACGTGCTGCTACGTACTGCCACGTACTGCGATGTACTGCGATGTACTGCGATGTACTGCGCTGTACTGTGCGGCCACTGTGCTGATATTTACTGGGAACTGCAGACCTCTTGACTCTTGAGACCCTAATTTTCGGTGATATCTTTTGAAGGCACCAGCTGGCATGATGGAATTTCTTATTCCCATATGGGAATGGGAACGGGGTGGAAATGGGTGGGAATGGGGCATTTTTTTCCTCTCAAATGTAACGGGATGGAACGGGTTTGGGACAGACCATATATTTTTTAGCACCACAAAAAGTGAAATATGCTGAAACGGGTGGGAATGGGAGCCCCATCAATTATGAATTCGGATTGGAATGGGTTTGGGTCTGGCCGAATGGGCTGGAACGGGATGGGGGCTGAAAATGTGTCCCATGAAGGGCTCTATTGCAGACCCTGCGCTAATTTGTATTATTAAGGTTGGTGAATGTGAAACGAAAATTAAAGGTATTTTCCATTCACTCATAATGTTAAAACTCGCGCAAGGAATTTAATCTGTGGGTAGAGGCTATCGTGAAAGGGTGGAGCTATGCTCTGACGTCAGTGCTTAGCTCCGCCCTGGCTGACCTTGAACCGGCGCTGTCCGACCCGTGACCTGTCAGTTGACCTTGAACCGGCGCTGTCCGACCCGTGACCGGTCAGTTGCGAGTGGTGGGCGGAGTCTAGGGCTGGACTACAGAGCGACCTGGCGATAGCCTCTATCCCAGCTCGAATTAGCTTTAACATTACGAGTGAATGGAAAGCGTCCTAAATGTTTGTTTGACATTAGCCAACCTTTATAATAAAATTGGCGCAGGGTCTGAAATGTTAATTGCGAAACATTCGTTCATGTCAGTTGGTGCCTTCAAAAGCTATCGCCAAAAATGAGGGTCCCTAGCTGTCTGCCGTTGACATGTACTTAATGGCAGTCGCCGGCGGAGCCGCCCCGTCTTGTCGGGGTCGAAGGTCACCGGTGCAAGCCCCCAGGGGCGATGTCTCCTCCGCTCCCCATGCGGTGGCAGCGCGGCGGCGCCGGCAGGGCGCAGCCTTGACACAGTCAGCCACCTGCCGTTCTGTCTGCTGCTGCTGCTGCTGCTGCTGCTGCTGCTGCTGCTGCTACCTAAACGTCGGCACGCACTTGGCTGGCGCAGGTGCGCAGACGTGACCTTGAGCAGGCAGTCTGGCACGCGCTGCGCGGCGGCGGCGGCGGTGCAGGGTCGACCGGGAAGGGGGAGGGGCGGAAGGGTATGTTTTGTTGGTGGCTCACTGCTAAGAAATGGCGGAAGGAAATGGCTTCCAACTTGCTGCCAAATGATTCCAGTGATAATCAATGATGGATATTTCCTGGTATGTTTTGTTGGTGGCTCACTCCTAAGAAATGGCGGAAGGAAATGGCTTCCAACTTGCTGCCAAATGATTCCAGTGATAATCAATGATGGATATTTCCTGGTATGTTTTGTTGGTGGCTCACTCCTAAGAAATGGCGGAAGGAAATGGCTTCCAGCTTGCTGCCAAATAATTCCAGTGATAATTAATTATGGATATTTCCTGGGCAGATGCTGCCCCTTCTACACAAATGTTTAAAGGGAAATATTCACCTTTTTATTTTTAGCAACAATTTCTTAGGCTTCCGTTATGGTATAAAAATTATGTTATTTACATTTAAGAATGAAATAAAATTATTCCCTAATTTAAAGTTAGAAGTTTGGACAAATTAAAAAGCAAGTACATATACTTCTTTCGGAGTTCATATTCGGTGTTTTCCCACCACTAACGAAACGCGACATATCTGGCGCTTTTGTATCAATCTGTTCAACGTTGAATACCAACAACAAACAAACACCAAATAGGTCGCCGTCCGGGGCCAAACTAAACTGCCGATTTCAATGTACTTTTTTCAAATGCTTCTTGATTGTTCATTAAAGTTTGGCATATATTCGCAAAAGATAGAGTGCAGGAAACATATTGCATACCTTCATGATAAATAACAATGCGTAGGAAGGCTAAATGCGAGCGAGCGCGAAGCGCTCGCTCGTCTTTCCGTGGTATATGGTACAAATCTGAATATGAGCGGCCCGGCCCGGCCCGGTCCGACCCGTGGCGACGCTTTTGAGAAGCTCATATCTCTGCAACCACACGTCCGATTGACAAGCTGACTTCTTTGCTGAGCAGCCCCATCCAACCTACCCTATTTGAAATCGGTGCCGACTCATGTGGGTGACTACCACTGCGCGTGGCGCGTGCTGCGTGAGAGGTGTTGAAAAGTGTTTTCTCGCAAAAACTCTGCAATGGCTGAGCCGATTGTGTGCAAATTTGGTGTGTGGTTATGGACCCTCAGCCGCCAATTGTCCACAAGTCAGGGGTGTGGTGCCTCTGCACGTGCGCACGTGTACACCCCTATTTTATGTATCAGGGATGGCTGAACCGATTGCGTTCTAATTCGGTGTGTGGTTAGGGACCTCTCAGCCGTTGCTTTCCACAAGTCAAGGATGGAGTGCCTCTGCACGTGCGTACGTGCCCACCCCTATTCTATATCTCAGGAACGGCTGAGCCGATTGTGTTCAAATTTGGTGTGTAGTTAGGGACCCCTCCGCCGCCGCCTACCCACAAGTCATGGGTGGGGTACCTCTTGCCGTGCGCACGCGCGCACTTCTTTGTTTGTAAATCAGAAACTGCTTGCTAGATCGAGTTGGAAATTCCCCATACATTTCCTTCGCGCTCGCTCGTTCATCGCCAAGGAACGGCTGAACCGATTGTGTTATAATTCTGTGCGTGGTTAGGAACCTCTCATCCGCCGCCTTTCCACAAGTCAGGGGTGGGGTGCCTCTGCACGTGCGCACGTGCACACCGCTATTTTTATATCTCAGGAACGGCTGAACCGATTGCGTTCTAATTTGGTGTGTGGTTAGGGACTTCTCAGCCTTTGCCTTTCCACAAGTCAGGGATGGGGTGCCTCTGTACGTGCGCACGTGCTCACCCCTATTATATATCTCAGGAACGGCTGGGCCGATTGTGTTCAAATTTGGTGTGTAGTTAGGGACCTCTTAGTCGCCACTTTCCCACAAGTCAGGGGTGGGGTCCCTGTGCACGTGCGCACGTGCTCACCTTTTTTTGTATCTCAGAAACTAATCGAGTTGAATTTCACCATACATTTCGTTGACGCTCGCTCGTTCATCGCCAACTACGGCGTCTTACTGGTTTACTGAATTCGTTACCGAGTACTAGCTGAGTACCGACTGTTATAAGCGTGGATCACTTATCAAGTGTAACTTGAAATATCTTTCGGTAGGAATGTTTATATGCAAAATCTGATAAATTTACAAAATATTTTGGTCTCGTCTATCGATTTCAAGTAATAACTCCATTTTTAGAAAAAAGGTGAATATTTCCCTTTAAACATTTGTCTAGCTTTTGTTTCTGACCGGCTTCTAAGGATCACGAGCTGCACCCATGGCGTCGGAACAGGGGGGGGGGCAGGGGGGGACAGCCTCCCCCCAACATTATGTATTTTAACATTACGCCTATGGGCGTTGCATGTAAAGAATCGACTTCAGAATGCCTCCTGCCGCCCAACTTGAACATAGTTCCTACGCGCCTGGCTGCACCTAGCTAATGTAGTGAGTAGGGTCACAATAGCCAGCGCTAGTCATTCCAGTGTTGGATAGCATGTTCAATGCACTCCCGATCCCCTGAGCTAGCTAATTTAGTGCGTAGGGTGGGCCAGCGCTATTCATTCCAGTGTTGGATAGCATGTTCAATGCACTCCCGATCCCCTGAGTGTAAAATCGATAGCCACTCTGATGCTTTGCGTAACGAGGGAGTGCGGTGGCCAAAGGGACTTCGTCGTAGGAAGAAAATTGCTCTCTCAGCTTGTTAACAAACATAAGCTAATTGTTTTATATCGAAATGGAGGGAGTGCGTAATTGATGCCGTATAGATGGACAGGCGCAGGTTAATTCTTCCAATAAAATACGTTTTTACCATTCAAATCCATCGGTAAACTGATAATTACGAGATCGGATTATATGGATTAGCCGGATTAATTGGATTAGCGTACTCACTAAAGTTAGGTAGAGATTCTCTTACTTATAAACATCTACCCAATTAATGTTTCGAACCATATTTATTGAACAAAACTGAGCACTCGAACGACAGACCGAACAGTGTTCGTAAGAAGTTCTCATCACGTAAGAGAGCTGAAGAATCTGTGACCTGCTCATTGCCGGAAGAATCGTGTAGCGCCGATCACTATAACTTCTTCCAGTGACAGTATGTATTGGCTTGGGTGTAACGATTTTAATCGATATAAAAGATACATACATGTGAAATACAAACGATACATCTACAATCAAGCGGAACTTCAAACTCTCATTCACATTCGTGCTACACGCCATCGAAGAGTGGACGATAAAGACAAGCCTACTACACTCTGATAATGACGTACCGAACAACTATATACACTATATAGTTACTATACACTCTGATAATGACGATACACTCTGATAATGACGATACTACGATACACTCTGATAATGACTCTACTATACACTCTGATAACTACTATACACTCTACTATACACTCTACTATACACTCTGATAATGACGTACCGAACAACGCTGGCAAGGGATTAATGAACATGCACGTTCATTAATCCCCTGTAAATGCTAAATAAATAAGTAAATAAGGTTGCTAAATAAGTAAATGTATATATCAACTTAGCCTTTCTTCTATACTCTGTAAACATCGGCTTTCCTGCCATTGAAAGTTTAGCCTCTATCAGCTTTTCTGCAATCAGCTGGCGTGCAAACAGATGTCTTGAGACCTTCAGAGGTCATCCACTGTCCAGATGTCTTGAGACCTTCAGAGGTCATCCACTGTCCAGATGTCTTGAGACCTTCAGAGGTCATCCACTGTCCAGATGTCTTGAGACCTTCAGAGGTCATCCATTGTCCAGATGTCTTGAGACCTTCAGAGGTCATCCACTGTCCAGATGTCTTGAGACCTTCAGAGGTCATCCACTGACCAGATGTCTTGATACCTTCAGAGGTCATCCACTGTCCAGATGTCTTGAGACCTTCAGAGGTCATCCACTGTCCAGATGTCTTGAGACCTTCAGAGGTCATCCACTGTCCAGATGTCTTGAGACCTTCAGAGGTCATCCATTGTCCAGATGTCTTGAGACCTTCAGAGGTCATCCACTGTCCAGATGTCTTGAGACCTTCAGAGGTCATCCACTGACCAGATGTCTTGATACCTTCAGAGGTCATCCACTGTCCAGATGTCTTGAGACCTTCAGAGGTCATCCACTGTCCAATACGAATCCGCTGGTACCATTTCACAACACCTCTGTAATCCTCGTGACTTTTGCAGCAGTTCATACCGACTAGCCGTCGATAAGGGTTATAACGTGTTGCTATCTGTACACATAATTAACCTTGATGACAGACAGTGTGTATATGCTAGGAAGATAGATACCCGATAATTTCGCGGAACACCAGTAACGGTTAATGTTCTTTTTTGGGAAAATAGTAGTAAAAGTACATCGTTAAGATTCGTAACGTCAGCGATCGAATGCAATGATATGGATATACACCATCAATATCGAGCCAGTACAGTGTCTTGATGTCACATTTCACAAATATTTCGGGTCAGTGTCCGTAGACAGCTCTGTGAGCGGTGATTTTTATCTCTCCAGCGATCGGAGCCTCCTGTCCTATTAGATTGTCCGGATACGGGCACATACGGCTGCGGGCAAGCGTTGGGGCTGGTCTTAAGCCCATGCTCGATCTTAAGGTCAGCCTCAACTGTGTAGTTATACCGGCAAACACACACACACACACACACACACACACACACACACACACACACACACACACACACACACACACACACACACACACACACACACACACACACACACACACACACACACACACACACACACACACACACACACACACACGCACACGCACACGCACACGCACACGCACACGCACACGCACACGCACACGCACACGCACACGCACACGCACACGCACACGCACACGCACACGCACACACACACACACACACACACACACACACACACACACACACACCTACACACACACACACACACACACACACACACACACACACACACACACACACACACACACACACACATACACACATATACACCCAGACGCACAGACGCACAGACGCACAGACGCACAGACGCACAGACGCACAGACGCACAGACGCACAGACGCACAGACGCCCAAACGCCCAGACGCCCACGCACGCACACGCACACGCACACGCACACGCACACGCACACGCACACGCACACGCACACGCACACGCACACGCACACGCACACACGCTGATGGCTGCTGATGAGGTCGTCAGTCGCAGCTCGAGTTGGACTACCCCCGCGCCGTGTTCTATCCCCCGCGCCGTGACCTCTGTTCTACCCCGCGCCGTGACCTCTGTTCTACCCCGTGCCGTGACCTCTGTTCTACTCCCCGCGCCGTGATCTCTGAACAGATATTCGGTACCTCGAAACAATGACCAGCTGACATTGCTCCCATTGCAGTTCGGAGCTATGCAGTGGTATAGGAGAGCAGAAGTATTCAATATTCGTGGTATCACAGTGGAGCTATGCAGCGGTAAAGGAGAGCAGAAGTATTCAATATTCGTGGTATCACAGTGGAGCTATACTAAGGTAAAGGAGAGCAGAAGTATTCAATATTCGTGGTATCACCGTGGAGCTATACTAAGGTAAAGGAGAGCAGAAGTATTCAATATTCGTGGTATCACAGTGGAGCTATACTAAGGTAAAGGAGAGCAGAAGTATTCAATATTCGTGGTATCACAGTGGAGCTATACTAAGGTAAAGGAGAGCAGAAGTATTCAATATTCGTGGTATCACAGTGGAGCTATGCAGTGGTATAGGAGAGCAGAAGTATTCAATATTCGTGGTATCACAGTGGAGCTATGCAGTGGTATAGGAGAGCAGAAGTATTCAATATTCGTGGTATCACAGTGGAGCTATGCAGTGGTAAAGGAGAGCAGAAGTATTCAATATTCGTGGTATCACCGTGGAGCTCATGCAGTGGTATAGGAGAGCAGAAGTATTCAATATTCTTGGTATCACAGTGGAGCTATACTAAGGTAAAGGAGAGCAGAAGTATTCAATATTCGTGGTATCACCGTGGAGCTATGCAGTGGTATAGGAGAGCAGAAGTATTCAATATTCTTGGTATCACAGTGGAGCTATACTAAGGTAAAGGAGAGCAGAAGTATTCAATATTCGTGGTATCACAGTGGAGCTATGCAGTGGTAAAGGAGAGCAGAAGTATTCAATATTCGTGGTATCACCGTGGAGCTATGCAGTGGTATAGGAGAGCAGAAGTATTCAATATTCTTGGTATCACAGTGGAGCTATACTAAGGTAAAGGAGAGCAGAAGTATTCAATATTCGTGGTATCACCGTGGAGCTATGCAGTGGTATAGGAGAGCAGAAGTATTCAATATTCTTGGTATCACAGTGGAGCTATACTAAGGTAAAGGAGAGCAGAAGTATTCAATATTCGTGGTATCACCGTGGAGCTATGCAGTGGTATAGGAGAGCAGAAGTATTCAATATTCTTGGTATCACAGTGGAGCTATACTAAGGTAAAGGAGAGCAGAAGTATTCAATATTCGTGGTATCACAGTGGAGCTATGCAGTGGTAAAGGAAAGCAGAAGTATTCAATATTCGTGGTATCACCGTGGAGCTATGCAGTGGTATAGGAGAGCAGAAGTATTCAATATTCTTGGTATCACAGTGGAGCTATACTAAGGTAAAGGAGAGCAGAAGTATTCAATATTCGTGGTATCACAGTGCCTTCTAGCGGTAAGTGATAATGTGAATCCATTGATTATGACCACCGTGGTGACCACCACCGTGGTGTAGCAATCACATGCGATTCAGCAACTCTTCATAGAGCTCAGATAGGAAACTTAAGATATGTTCTGTTCCATCAGACACAATAGCAAGACAAAGATCCAGCTCCATCAGAAGCTGAATTCTTATTTAAAATTCCTACATCTCGCCTAACGCCAAAAATCAATATCATTCCACAGAGTATCAATAGCTCTTTATTCGTCTGAAGCATGATATTGGCGACCAGTTAATTATCAGAGTTTGAACGATCTTGAGATGAGCACGACCTCACGGGATGCCCGCACCCGGGGGTGTCAAATTAGAAAACTGGGTTTCATCTTCCCGACACGGACAAACCTCATAACTTGGCGGAGATCCCCGCATCTCATGTAACCCGAACTTAACCCGACACCGCATCCCTCCGTCGGTCCTGGGGCCTCAGCTTCGGTCCCCAACTCCGGTCCCGGGGCCTCAACTCCGGTCCCAATCCGGTCCTGGGGTCCAAACTCCGGTCCCAACTCCGGTCCCGGGGCCTCAACTCCGGTCCCGGGGGCGTCACACCAGCCCAACGCCACACACCTCACATCTTCTCGCACGCTGTGGGCGGCGGCTGCGAAATCGATGCCGCCGTCCGCCGAGCCTTCTCAGCTCTGATCAATATCCCAAACTCTCAGACTCTGCAGGCGAAAAAATAACCCGTAGTTGTCGTGATTTGAAAAATAACCATCATACTCACCCTCTGCATGGCTGCAACACGTCTGGCGCGGATGACTCCAGGCACCTCCAGACGACTCCAAGCGACTGTAAGCGACTCCGGAACCCTCGACAGCACCAGCGACCCGGTCGATCGGGAGAGGCGCTCGCGGCGGGTCACAGTCGCCACAGGGCACACCTCCCGACACAGGGCTGAGGTCGACTGCCGGCGCCGACGACCCGGCCAGCGTCGCCGCCGACGACTCAGGTCAGCGCGCGCAGCTGTGCCGCCGCCGGCGCTGGCGCGCAGCCGCGCTCCGAGTCTCGAACAGGCGGCTTGACCCCTGTCCGACAGCCCCGCCCGCTCTCTCTCTAACAGTCCCGCCCGCTCTCTCTAACAGTCCGCCGCTCCTCTCTCTTACAGTCCCGCCCGCTCTCTCTAACAGCTCCGCCCGCTCTCTCTAACAGTCCCGCCCGCTCTCTCTTACAGTCCCCGCCCGCTCTCTCTAACAGCCCGCCCGCTCTTTCTAACAGTCCCGCCCGCTCTCTCTAACAGTCCCGCCCGCTCCTCTCTAACAGCCCCGCCGCTCTCTCTAACAGTCCCGCCCGCTCTATCCGACAGCCTCGCCCGCTCTCTCTAACAGTCCCGCCCGTTCTCTCTAACAGTCCCGCCCGCTCTCTCTAACAGCCCCGCCCGCTCTCTCCAACAGTCCCGCCGCTCTCTCCGACAGCCCGCCCGCTCTCTCTCTAACAGTCCCGCCCGCTCTCTCTAACAGTCCCGCCCGCTCTCTCTAACAGCCCCGCCCGCTCTCCTCTAACACGTCCGCCCGCTCTCTCCGACAGCCCCGCCCGCTCTCTCTAACAGTCCCGCCCGCTCTCTCTCTCTCTCTCTCTCTCTCTCTCTCTCTCTCACTCTCTCTCTCTCTCTCTCTCCTCTCTCTCTCTCTCTCTCTAACAGTCCCTCCCGCTCTCTCTCTCTCTCTCTAACAGTCCCGCCGCTCTCTCTAACAGCCCCGCCCGCTCTCTCTCTCTCTCTCTCTAACAGTCCCTCCCGCCTCTCTCTCTCTCTCTCTCTCTCTCTCTCTCTCTCTCTCTCCTCTAGTCTCTCTCTTCTCTCTCTCTCTCTCTCTCTCTCTCTCTCTCTCTAACAGTCCCACCCGCTCTCTTCTAACAGTCCCGCCCGCTCTCTCTACAGTCCACCCGCTCTCTCTAACAGTCCCGCCCGCTCTCTCTACAGTCCCGCCCGCTCTCTCTAACAGTCCCGCCCGCTCTCTTTAACAGTCCCACCCGCTCTCTTTAACAGTCCCGCCGCTCTTTCTAACAGTCCGCCTCCGCTCTCTCTAACAGTCCCGCCCGCTCTCTCTAACAGCCCGCCCGCTCTCCTCTAACAGTCTCGCCCGCTCTCTCTAACAGTCCCGCCCCGCTCTCTCTCTTACAGTCCCCGTCCGCTCTCTCTAACAGCCCCGCCCGCTCTCTCTCTCTCTAACAGTCCCGCCCGCTCTCTCTAACAGTCCCGCCCGCCCTCTCTAACAGCCCCGCCCCACTCTCTCTAACAGTCCCGCTCGCTCTCTCCGACAGCCCCGCCCGCTCTCTCTCTCTCTAACAGTCCGCCCCGCTCTCTCTCTAACAGTCCCGCCCGCTCCTCTCTAACAGTCCCGCCCCGCTCTCTCTAACAGTCCCCGTCCGCTCTCTCTAACAGCCCCGCCCGCTCTCTCTCTCTCTCTCTCTCTCTAACATTCCCGCCCGCTCTCTCTAACAGTCCCGCCCGCTCTCTCTAACAGTCCCGTCCGCTCTCTCTCTAACAGTCCCCGCCCGCTCCTCTCTAACAGTCCCGCCCGCTCTCTCTAACAGCCCCGCCCGCTCTCTCTCTAACATTCCCGTCCGCTCTCTCTCTAACAGTCCCGCCCGCTCTCTCTAGCAGTCCCGCCCGCTCTCTCTAACAGTCCCGCCCGCTCTCTCTAACAGCCCGCCCGCTCTCTCTCTCCTAACATTCCCGCCCGCTCTCTCTAACAGTCCC
Source organism: Chirona hameri (assembly GCA_036785665.1). Taxonomy (NCBI): domain Eukaryota; kingdom Metazoa; phylum Arthropoda; class Thecostraca; order Balanomorpha; family Balanidae; genus Chirona; species Chirona hameri. Next base: position 31,617 of record JAXIVJ010015132.1, read on the forward strand.
GCCCGCTCTCTCTCTCTAACAGTCCCGCCCGCTCTCTCTAACAGTCCCGTCCGCTCTCTCTAACAGTCCCACCCGCTCTCTCTAACAGTCCCGCCCGCTCTCTCTAACAGTCCCGCCCGCTCTCTCTAACAGTCCCGTCCGCTCTCTCTCTCTAACAGTCCCGTCCGCTCTCTCTAACAGTCCCGCCCGCTCTCTCTAACAGTCCCGCCCCGCTCTCTCTAACAGTCCCGTCCGCTCTCTCTAACAGTCCAGCCCGCTCTCTCTAACAGTCCCGCCCGCTCTCTCTAACAGTCCCGCCCCGCTCTCTCTAACAGTCCCGTCCGCTCTCTCTAACAGCCCCGCCCGCTCTCTCTCTCTAACATTCCCGCCCGCTCTCTCTCACAGCCCCGCCCGCCTCTCTCTCTCTCTAACATTCCCGCCCGCTCTCTCTAACAGCCCCGCCCGCCTCTCTCTCTCTAACATTCCCGCCGCTCTCTCTAACAGTCCCGCCTGCTCTCTCTAACAGTCCCGCCGCTCTCTCTCTAACAGTCCCGTCCGCTCTCTCTAACAGTCCGCCCGCTCTCTCTAACAGTCCCGCCGCTCTCTCTAACAGTCCCGCCCGCTCTCTCTAACAGTCCGCAGTCTCTAACAGTCCGCCCGCTCTCTCTAACAGTCCCGCCCGCTCTCTCTAACAGTCCCCGCCCGCTCTCTCTAACAGTCCCCGCCCGCTCTCTCTAAACAGTCCCGCCCGCTCTCTCTAACAGTCCCGCCCCGCTCTCCTTTAACAGTCCCGCCCGCTCTCTCTAACAGTCCTGCCGCTCTCTCTCTAACAGTCCCGCCCGCTCTCTCTAAACAGTCCCGCCCGCTCTCTCTAACAGTCCCGCCCGCTCTCTCTAACAGCCTCGCCCGCTCTCTCT
>JAXIVJ010015133.1:0-5000 GCA_036785665.1 Chirona hameri
CGGTCGCTTTTCTATTCCTTTCAGTCTTACAGGAAGCCAAAATCTCCGCCCCAGCCCAATTTGGTAGATGATTAGTTTACTCAGCATGAACTACAAATGCGCTATATTCCATATGGTGTCGAAGGTCTCGTTTGTGCTCTTTAAGTCTCGTCTCCATTCCCCTACCAGTTTCACCTATATATGATTTGCTACACGCCCCACATGGAGCTTTGTAAACGACGCTGATGTCGTTATGCTGAGATGTTTTCTTTTGAGTTAGCACCTCTCCTAGTTTTCTGCCAGACGTCAGTGCTACTTTAATAGCCATCGTTTCGAGCTGATTCGCAATTGTTACGGCTATTTTAGAGTTAAGGCATGGGCATTTATCGAACATCCTTCTTTCGGGTCTTTGCTCTCTTTAATTTGTTCCGAATAATCGTAGCTTTCTTTTTTAGATTAAGAAGTAGTCCTTTTGGGTATTTAAGCTTCATGAAAGATGATATGATATGCTGAATTTCCTCATAGAGATATTCTTTGCTACATATGCGGAGAGCTCTAAGAAAGAACCCTAAAACTACCCCACGTTTTACCCTATCGCTGTGTCCAGAGAAGAAGTGCACGTAATCTTCTCTGTTTGTAGGTGTTCGGTATACTTTGAATTTGACGTGTTTTCCTGTTCGCACAATTTCTGTGTCAAGAAAAGGAATGGGGCCATGTTTTACATGTTCCATAGTTAACCGAATTTTAGGATCTACTAAGTTAAGTTCGTGAAGCTTTTCCTTCAAATCCATGGTTTGTGGTGCTGCTACAAGAATATCATCAACATACCGCACTCAGAGCCGGGGCGGCGCCACGGATTTTTGCCACGGGTGGCAAAATTGATTGAGTAGGCATGCATGTATCCTCTACTGGGAAAAGTGCCACGGAGGTATAAAATGCATATAGACCCCGCGCAAAACAAGATTAAAGCCCAACACATTTCGTCCTATTTTTGTGTTATTAATTAGCTGATATATATTTTTTGCAAGTTCTTCAAATATTTTAGCACATATTATTTTGATACCGGAACCATAAATTATTACTAGCACCCCACGATGAATGCACTATGATGAATTAACTATGAAGTATGTAGCTTCAGTGAGTAAGCGTCTTGGATCTTAGTACGTTGACGGTTGAACAGGAATTAGGAGAAGAAACGAGTATGCAAGGCAAAGTTTTGATGTTGCGGTGGGTAGAGGTAAAATACCGAATAAAGTCGAAGTATTTCGTAATTTTCGTTATAATTTCGTAATTGATATAAACATGCAAGTTTATTAACACGTGCACTGCCAGTTCTTCGTTGATTCCACTCCCCCCCCCTCCGGTTTTTAATTAATAGCGGGAAACACAGCAACGCGCAGCGCCGGCAAATTTGGCACAGCTGCTTGGGCATCAATTACACACATGGTGTGAAATTGTTGACATCAGGTTAACTCAGGTCAGGTCACCAGGGTAAGTCAAGTGACCCCACCTCCAAAAACGTTTGCGGTCGTGCCACCGGCACCGCTAAAGTGATTGACCAAACGGTTTGAATCTCACAGGATGTAATCAGGTGATAAGTACCTACAATTCGTATATCTCGTTTTGTTTATATCGGTGACTTAAGGTCAGCTCGATTTCGTGACCTCCCCATTATATGTCAATGGGGGAAAATTAAAACACGTATAAATCCATAGGAAAATAGATAGATAGATAGATAGATAGATAGATAGATAGATAGATAGATAGATAGATAGATAGATAGATAGATAGATAGATAGATAGATAGATAGATAGATAGATAGATAGATAGATAGATGCAATATATATCTATTTGACCAGTTTTCACCAGATTCACCACTCTTGTGCGAAATGCAAAGCCCGATTTCTGTTCTTTGACCTCTACGAGGTCAACTCAGGTGACCCGAGGTCACGTATGTTTTTCTTAAATAACTCCTTACCAAATCAAGGTAGAGCAATGCAATTTTCACCATTGTATGTGGATTGTCGAGACGAATCACATGATGTAAGAGTTGGCTTTTCCCTAACCTCAGGTAAGGTCAATTTTTGGATATGACCTAACTAGGTCACCCAAAATTTCATGCAATGGGTCTCGACGAGACAAACACAATGGTGAAATCTGTTTTACTCTTTCATACTTTTGTCAAAAGTTATTACTTAAAAACAATTCGGCGATTTTTAGAATGTTTCATATTCAATGGCTTCTGCTGACCTAAATATTGACCTTAGGTAAATTTTGATGAGACCTGTCACCTGCCTCTATCCTTGTCCTGTCCTTAAAGACGGTGTTGTTAAGGACACCCATATATAGCCAAAATGTGACCTTCGATGATGACCTCAATATTGATGATGATGACCTTTGATGATGACCTCTCTGGTGACCTCAATATTGAGGTCACGTCATCGAACGCCGTTTTCCGCTTATCGCTACGCCGTGTGGTTTCCGCGATCTTAAGGGGGGCTACCCCCCCCCCCATACGGCAGTTTGAGGTTGACGCGAGTGCACGGGTTTACATTTTGTGAACAATATTACGCGTCTGCCCTGCCCTGCCTCTCCCCTGTCCTTCCCCGTCCCACCATCTGTCTTGCACTGCCACACCATCTGTTTTGCCCTGCCCCGCCATGCCATGCCATGCCATGCCATGCCATGCCATGCCCCGCCCTGCCCCGCCCCGCCCCGCCCCGCCCCGCCCCGCCCCGCCCCGCCCCGCCCCGCCCCGCCCCGCCCCGCCCCGCCCTGCCCTGTCTGTCTGTCCTGTCCTGTCCTGCCCTGCTGTGTCCCGCCTATGCCCCGCCTTTGTCCTGCCCTGCCCTGCCCTGCCCTGCCCTGCCCTGCCCTGCCCTGCCCTGCCCTGCCCTTCCCTGCCCTGCCTTGCATATGCCCCGCCTTTGTCCCGTCCCGTCCTGCCCTGTCCCGCCCTGCCCCGCCCAGCTTGACCCTACTCTGGCCGTTGCCGCCGCCCTGTCCCGCCCGGTGGCACCGGTACAGCTGTTGCATTGGCGTGCTCTCGGTTAGATAAGTCAAGTTAGATTACCCGATACAGAGCGAAAGTTTCGGTCAAATTGGCCAATATTATGGTCATGACTAGATAGTATAGGTTGAATAGCAATATAGGCTAACGTGACTAAAATTTGCATTGGTCGACGAAGGGAACTGTTCCATATGTTCGCAGCGGCCGGAATCCACAAATTTGGCAAAACAGCACCAGTACAATTTTGGCAGTGGACTAAATTTTAGGGGTGGCAATGTCACCCCAGTGTCACGGCAGGAGTGGCAGTCTGCCACCCCTGTCCCTATGGTGGCGCCGCCATTGACCCAGAGTACATCTACTCCCATTATCTTCTGATAATTATGCTTTTCTAGCCATTCCATGTGCAAACATGCAGCGACCGGGCTCAGTGGAGATCCCTTGGCAAGTCCACAAATTTATGTTGAATATACTATGTTGAATATACTCATCGAAATTGAACGTGAAGCCTCCGAAGTTCATGCACATTGATAACAATTTTAAATAGTCTTGCTTTGCGAGCGGTAGCTGGCTAGGATCGATACCGTCCACTACGCTTTTGATTGCTTTCAATACACCTCCTACCGAAACATTTATGAATAGTGACTTGACATCGAAGCTAGCTAGACACTTATCTGTAAAATCGACATTTTGGAGTCTTTCCATCAGATCGTCGCTGTTGCGTATGTGGGGACCACTGACGGCACCTAGGGTACTTGATTGGCTCAGGTGTGACGACGGCCACTTACGATGACTATGATTGACTCCACCTGGCGGGTGTTGACGGGCATCTTTCCGTCACCTAGAGGCCTTGCTAATACTTTTGCAAGTCGATTGGGGGCGCTGCCGGTTCCTGGCGTGATAGGACGCCTTTTTATGTGCATTGATCAATTTCAAATTTTGGCCATATGTGACCTGAACTTGACCTGAGCTTGACACTTAATTCACCTTAATGACGTCAGATGGTAAAATTACTATCACTTTCGAATTATACGTGTAAAATAGCCCATAAAACATGTGTCGCACGACTTTTGAAAATCTTCTGCGCATAGTGACCTTTTGTGACCTGACCTTGACCTTGTCCTTTGACAACAATCTCACTTTAGCTTATACGGGATGTGTATTATACATTTGGGAGCACTTTGGGTGATCATGGTCGCAATCAAAGGCTTTGGATGGAAAGTATGGCCCATAAACTCAAATGCCTCAAACAAACCATTGACCCGACCTTGACCTGATGTGACCTCAATTAGACAATTTCGAGTATGTTTTAGATGCGTCTCATTGATATATTTCTAATGACGACTTACGCATCTCGCTGTGATCATTGGTTCCGGAGATAACGGGGGGGCAATATCCCCCCCCCCCCCCCCGGTCAATGGCGTTCGGCTGAGACTCCGGTTAAGCGCGGGTTAAGGTCGACCAATACTAACTTCACGCCTGAGTTGAGTTAAATACGTGTTTTACAGCGCGCGCAGAAAAAACGATGGATACCTCGGCTTTCGAAGTAGTATCTATGACGACTTTCAATAACCTGTCTGTCCTTGCAGACAGACTGGTTATTGATTCAACTTTTTTGGAACGATTCAATCATAATTCGTTTTGGAATATGAATGATTCAATCACCGTTCGGTTCACGGATACAATTTTGAGAATTGATTCCTTCCAATTCAAAGAATAAAAAAAAATCGATTCACGTTTGATTCAACATTTAAATATATGAGATGAATGTATGTCAAATCAATAAAAATGGAAACATGCATATACATGATCATTAAAACATTGTTACAGCAATAGTATTTCAGTATAAATGAATGTAGCCACTGGGACTGGCTGCATGTATTTGGGACTGGGACTGCACGTCACCGGTACTGCATGTATTTGCACAATTTACCAGTGAATTTGAATCGTTAAATCTTTTGATTCAATCAGCCTTGATGTGGTGTGAGTTTTGATTCAATCACGATTCATGAA
>JAXIVJ010015133.1:7500-32510 GCA_036785665.1 Chirona hameri
CGCGCACACAAAACGGGCTGAAGCCGCAAAACGCCACCGCCCTCCGCTACTTCCCCAGACCCACACATAGCACTACCATCGCCATCTACACTGTTAACACCATGATACATATACCGCCACCTACACACTGATACAGATGTCGCTGCAGTCGCGCGGCCGGCGCTGGTGGAATCCCGTGGGTCCGCCGGTGGCGCCGCCTGCCGGCCGGGTTTAGACTGAGCCCCTGTTGCAGGTCGGTTGCCAGGCACCCTGCACGTGTCAGCCGGCTCTGTCGGTCCGCGGCCGTAGGGCGGAGCTGTCCGGTGCTGTGCAGAGCTGTGCTGTCCGGTGCTGTCCGGTGCTGTGCGGAGCTGTGCTGTCCGGTGCTGTCCGGTGCTGTGCGGAGCTGTGCACTGTGCAGTGCTGCTCAGAGATCTCGGGTTGGAGCGGTGCGGAGTGCAGTGTGTAGAAGGGTTCAGACTGGCGCCCGGTGCTCCTCGCGCGCCCATGGAGGAGATGGGTGACGGAAAGATGCCCGTCAACACCCGCCAGGTGGAGTCAATCATAGTTATCGTAAGTGGCCGTCGTCACACCTGAGCCAATTGCTGTGTGTTGCCATGCTCCCATGCTTTGTCTTCTCCGCACCCTGGTCATTGTGCAGCAAGGCCACTACTCGTTGCCAGGTTGAGATCACCGTTGAGTTACTATCAAGCTTGAGCGTCGCTTCATGGCAGCGACAGACTTCAGTTTCCGTCGACGGCGTCGCGTGATGTTGGATTGACTGAACGCCCGGCTGGCAGTCTGCCTCGCCGTCTCTTTTGTCTCGTGATAACAGACGTGACTCGACCGCGGGTCGAAGGGCGAGGCCTTACTCAAACAATCAGTCCTATTGTTACGACCAGTTGGCTTCGATACGGGTCAAAACAAGGGTAGGATCTGCAAACAGAATGGTGGTGAATTTAAAATTACGCTGCAATAAATTATGTTTTGTCGATATGAATCAGGAAGTGGTATCTGTGTTACGGGCATCTCTTCCATTGTAGGCCCGTGCTTTAACCACAACAACAGGGATATTGAATCCGATCGTCCCGTTTCCCCATCACCGGGCAGTGATCTTACATCAATCCGTTCGTGCCCTGCCTAGTCTCATACCGTCACCGTCACCGTCACCGTCACCGTCACCGTCACCGTCACCGTCACCGTCACCGTCACCGTCACCGTCACCGTCACCGTCACACAGTTACGCAGTCACACAGTCGCACAGTCACACAGTCACACAGTCGCACAGTCACACAGTCACAGTCACACAGTCACACATTCACACAGTCACAGTCACACAGTCACACAGTCACACAGTCACAGTCACAGTCACACAGTCACACAGTCACACTGTCACACTGTCACACTGTCACACTGTCACACAGTCACAGTCACACAGTCACACTGTCACACTGCCACACTGTCACACAGTCACACATTCACACAGTCACACATTCACACAGACACACAGTCACACAGTCACACAGTCACACTGTCACACTGTCACCGTCACACTGTCACACAGTCACACAGTCACAGTCATACAGTCACACAGTCACACTGTCACACAGTCACACAGTCACACTGTCACACAGTCACACAGTCACACTGTCACTGTCACTGTCACACAGTCACACATTCACAGTCATACAGTCACACAGTCACACTGTCACACAGTCACACAGTCACACTGTCACACAGTCACACAGTCACACTGTCACTGTCACTGTCACTGTCACCGTCACACGACATTGGCAGTGACAGTAACCGTCACCGTCACTGTCGTTCCAATGTATCTGCCCGAAGCGACTGGCCACAGAGTCGCAAAGGTATCGCGAAGGTACGCTGCCTGGGTGTGTTTCATCGGAAATCACTAACGGTCTCGGCTTGTTGGTTGGATAGCATGCAAGTACGATACAATTTTAATTACGAGCGAGCGCGAAACGCTCGCTCGTCCTTCCGTCGTGTATGGGAAAAATCTTATTATGAGCGGCCCGCCCCGGCCCGGCCCGACCCGGCCCGTGGCGACGCTTTTGAGAAGCTCATATCTTTGCAACCGCACGCCCGATTGACAAGCGGACTTCTCTATTTTTGCTGCTATCCAACCTACCCTGTTTGAGACCGGTGCCGACGCATGTGGGTGACTACCACTGCGTGTGGCGCGTGCCGCGTGAGGGGTGTTGAAAAGTATTGTCACGCTATAACTCCGCAACGGCTGGGCAGATTATGTGCAAATTTCGTGTGTGGTTAGAGACCCCTCAGCCGCCACTTTCACACAACTCAGGGGTGGGGTGACTCTGCACGTGCGCACGTGCACACCCCTATTATATATATCAGGAACGGCTGAGCCGATTGTGTGCAAATTCGGTGTGTGGTTAGGGACCCCTCAGCCGCCACTTTCACACAACTCCGGGGTGGGGTGACTCTGCACATGCGCACGTGCACACCCCTATTCTATATCTCAGGAACGGCTGAGCCGATTGTGTTCAAATTTGGCGTGTGGTTAGGGACCTCTCAGCCGCCGCCTTTCCACAAGTCGGGGGTGGGGTGGCTTTGCACGTGCGCACGTACACACCCCTATTCTATATCTCTGGAACGGCTGAGCCGATTGTGTTCAAATTTGGTGTGTGTTTAGGGACCTCTCAGCCCCCACTTTCCCACAAGTCAAAGGTGGGTGCACTCTGTACGTGCGCACCCTTTTTGTATCTCAGAAACTACTTGCCCGATCGAGTTGAAATTCCCCATACATTTCCTTCGCGCTGGCTCGTTCATCGCCAACTACGGCACCTTACTGGTAATACCATTTTTGATCCAAGAATGATTTTTGTTCATTTCGACGTTTGCGTGTACCACGCGCTGTGTACCACCCCTATCAGAACGCACCATACCAAAATCAAAATTGATTTGATCGTCCTATCCAATGATGAAAACCCGATCTCAATCGGAGCAGTGGTTGCAAAGTAAGCTATTAGCTTCCGAAAAGCGTCTGTACGGCCGGTTCGGGCCGGTTCGGGCCGGGTCAAATGTAAATTTGTCTAGTAAGTTGACGAGAAACCTCACGGGCAGCGCTTCGCACCCGCTCGGTAACCAGTGATTGATGAAGAATCGCCGGAAACATAATTTGTCGGCAGATCCGCTTTCGTGCTGTTGTTTCCTGCTGATTCACGGATCCAATTATTAAATGTAACAGGTGACGTCCCAGAGGGAAGTGCTATTCGTTAGACTGGTAATATTGACTGGTAATATTCCTAGAAAGTTAGTCATTAATTTACCAGCATAATACCCTCTGCACAGTAGGATAACCCTACCGACATGAGTCGTCGGCAATTTTTAGTCACATGTATTCATCAAGAAGGTAAGTAAGTACGCAGTTACAAGATCATTACATTGCTTTTTTGAATGTGAAGTTTACCTGTACAAGATCGGTGCAGTGATTTACCCATGCGATTCCGGGATTTCTCATGGTTGTGGCGATTTTCGGACGGCGTTTCTCCGTTATTAGTATTCGGTAGACGTATACAAGAAAAATATGCCGCCATATAATGACCAGTGTGTGACCAATGTGTAGCATACAAACATTATGCCGCTGCACCATGTTTTAATGGCCTATTTTACTGCGCTTACATACAATTTGCACTTTGCAAAAGTACGTGGGTTGGATGTCCTTATCTCGGTCTAAATCGGTCGCTTAGTCGAAACCCTTCAAATCTCTCCTTTCTGGGTAGCATCCTAGGATTACCCCGTCAGCCCGCCTCCATTTCAAAGGTTTCCGCCGCGCCGGCGCGATGGTGTGAGACTCCTACACAATGTGCATTCCCGCCGTGGCCGGGAACTGGCGTCACCGCGGCCCCTCACAGGCGGGTCCGAGTGAAGGCCGGTAGGTAGGCGGTGTGATGTAGATTGTAGATCGGGCCGCAATGAACACGCCGGGCCTGCAGGAACACTCGCCAAGCCCGTCCCGGTCGTTAGAAGCAAGCGGTCATTTCACCCGCGGCGGGACACAAACGAGGTCCGGAATCGACTATAATTGTCGGGTCTGGTTTGCATAGACGGACAAATCGTCCGACGTTAGATATACGTGGAAGACAGTCGCTGCGGAGGTGTGATTTAGAAGAGGAAAGAAATAGCTCCAACCAAGTACGCCTCATGCCTCGGCCATATGCCTGAACGGGGTAGCGACTGAATGCGAAGAAATTCCAAGAATTTAAGAGAAGTGACTTGCGTCACTTTTGAAACAGACCACGTGGGAGCGATAATCTTCATTTCGTTTGCAATAGGAGATAACCTAGCTAGCTGTGAACCGATTTTCGGAAGGTTCGTTGAGTCCAAATCGTCCCCCATGTCTGACTCGGCACGTGATTTATAGTCACCGTTTTACGATAATATCTCCCCTGGCACTGTCCGCTGACAAAGTCAGCAGTCAGGACAGCTTCTGCCCCGTCAGATTACTGTAGCTGATGTGGCGACATATCTCAACGACATACATTGCCATGCTGGCCTGCCACAGATCTAAAAACCGACGGAATGGTATTAAGTGATAAGGCAAACTTTTAGCTCATGCTACGGAAAACGGCACATGAAGATATTTGTGGACTCCTGAAGCTTTCGATGCGCAAATCGAGAAGTAAATACCCTCTGCATGGTATGTGTCCACTGTCCATACCATTAATTCAAAAGTTTATGAAATCGCATAGTCAATTGCTGTCTATTTGTCATAGCTCACCGCCATGTGCCGTGCCGACCCGGGCCGCACCGGCCGCGGTGGACCTTGCTCAACTGATTACCAATGGAGAGGATGGCCCTTAATCATGTGACTCACGGCGTCTTCAACACCGCTATCGTCGGGATCGGCGTCGTCTGAGAGTCCGTACGTCCCCGAGGTGTAACCGGCGTAGTGATGGCACCCGTACGGGCGCCATCAGTCAAGACATGCCGCAGGCGGACGGACGGTGACAGGCGCGACAGGATCGCCGTCGTTAGGCAGGGGTGTCGGCAGATGGACTGACACCATTGCAGCGCCGAAGCGGGGTGTGCATTGCATGTAGCATGACCGAGACTGTAACGTATTGGCGGATGTCAGGGGCTGATAACGCGTGGTTGATAATCCGCGGTTGTTGAGGTCAAGCACTCGACAGGGAATGTAGTGTGCGATTAAAAATCTACATGTGTGATGGGATAGCGAGGAAGGTAAGACGCGGACCTGCAGCCATGCCTTGTACTGCCCATCAGAGAAACCGCCACCTGACAAACTAGTTAGGGGACAGCAGCATTCTAAATGCGATTATTTCCATGGCATATAATGCAACCTAATAATGGAACCTAATAATGCCCTATAATGCAACCTAATGTTAAAATTCGGAAAAGGCAATCGGAACGGAGAGTCAAAGCCAATGCGGAGAACCGTCCCCCTTGCTTTCAACACCCATGAATCCATGATGCTCATGGCTCATTTTCTCATGCAAAGAGCAGAGTTTAGTCGGAAGGAAGGGCCTCATTTGCCGAATGCATTTCTCGGTCGCTTGATTGAATATGATATGATTGAATAGTGTTCCCAGCCTACCGCCTCCCAGATGTGAAAAAAGTGGCCGGACTGTCTCAACAACATGTCTCAAAGCCAGCAACTGTCTCCCGCCCCCATAACATTTTATCGCTTACCTATGCTCCAAGATGTCCACTTTCCACCAGCACCGAATGATGTGTTTTTCAATATCGTCTTCTTACTGTTGTGTATATTTTTGGTGTGACGCTTTAGATTCACCGGAAAAGTTACAGTTTTTGTACCCACATTGAATCGTGTGTCTAGAGTGACAGGGAGCCTTCGCGCAGTCAAGACTAGAAGACGCCTGATCTCCTGGGCCGTAACGAACACCCTCAACCCCGACGCCTGAGTAAACATTGGCGCAAGAGTTTTAAAAATGCACTGGATTTTTATTCCGCTCTATAAATGTACTTCCTTTGAAGTGCATTTGAGTGCAATCTTTTGTGTTTTTCCTTGTTATAATTTGATGGTAATTATAAGGAGTGAATGAATCTCCGTTTTAAAATAAAGTGTTCTTTGGTCAGGTCCTGGGCTGAAAAAATCCGACCGGCGCGCATCTCCGTCGTTAAAGGGAACAGTTCACCTTGTCAATGGGGTTTTGAGTTGAGATAGCCAAGCTGTTCTCCATGCTCGAAAATTAACTTGAGAAGCTTTCACATCTTCATAGAAACCCCTTAATTAATTAAAATTAGCTTACCGGAGTCCTAGAAGCCGGAACGAGTATCCATCGTGACTTTCATCGCTGATTGGCTGATTTGACGTATGATTATGACGTAACGATGACGTATGGCTTGGAGAATAAGTATTATAAACATTGAAATATATAGCGCTGGACATGCATATAACATGGTGTTTCAGTACCTCATTCCCTTCATTGCACGAATGAACTTTGAGAGATATATCGTGATTGTTGCTAAAATCGTCTCTAAACACTTTTCTCATCAATATTCTTAGTGAAATTATACGTCACGCGCGTGCAGATGTTGTCACGATGACATTGCGTGCTTCATAGCAATCTGATTTCGCATTAATTCACTCCATTCAGAGGAGAGAAAAAAAATGAATTGGAACCAAATAACTGACATCATTTTTTTGCCGCGTCCATATATATTTGTATGGCTTACTAGTAACATGATAATTCATTTATAGCTTCTCTCAATAATTTCTGAGTTTTTTATTTTTATTTTAAAGGTGAGCAGTTTCCTTTAAGGACGAGTTTCCCATAAAGTCAAGCTACATATAATTTTCGTCCAGATGGATCCGTTGCCCGCGAACTCCGACCGTCCGCTTGTTCTACCAGCAAGAGTCTATTTCTGATGCGTTTAGCGGTGAATTCGCCCTTATTGGTTTCCAGAACGTCGCAAACTAGTGCACAGACTATTGCACTATTTATTTATATCCAGTCAGCCCCGCGGACCACGCTCCGCGCTGGCGCGTGGGGTGTGGGGAGAGGGCGGAAGCCGTTTGTCAAGCCTGTAGTTTGTTGTATTTTGTTAGTGAGGACGGAACGAGCCAGTGGTGATGGGGAGGCAAGAGAGCTGGGGTGGACGGTAACAGTGTGTGCAAAGGGAAACGTTTGAGAGGATGGTTGTATAAATTGTCAAAGATAGCCTTGCAAGGACCGGTTGTTGATATGGCTGAGTTTGTCTAAAAAAATAGATACGTCTTTCTATAACTGTCTCCAACTCCAGTTGGCGAGTTGACATAAATTTCGCTTCTGCCGCCTTCGACCATTTCCTCAGCAAAAGTACGACCATTTGCGTTTCGATGCAGGCTGTGCTGTTGTCCAGTGTCAACTCCACACGGGAATACCGGTTTTTGCGTAACTCAGTGCATTCCGCAATCAGATAGGCGTCACATTAATGCGTCGACGCACGCGACAGCAAAACACATCAAAGCACGCACTGAGGTCGTGTCCGGGCCGGCCACCAAACGGCAATGTATGCGTGTTGCAGCAGCGCGTCCCACTGTAACGTCACCGGAGTCGTGCGATGGCTCCGATCGTGTCCGACAAACCGGTGCCCCTTCCTCAGAGTGGTCTGAGAGTGGATGGGTGCACACGTGCACAAGTGCCGGCTGGGAACCACCCCGCGATCAAAGTCCGATGATTAGACGGGCTGCCGGGAGCGGCGGGCGAGTCGTTCAGCCAAGGCAAACAAACCAAACGCCTTTCGGCCGGATACAAGATTGACGATCAAATGACTTTGTTCTGAACGGCTTTGCTAAAGCCAATAGTTTTGTCATGGGGTGATCGCCACTTGAAAGCCGTATGACGTAAAACCAACCGGTTAGATGCATAGCGTTGGCAAATCAGTCACATCTGGTTGATATGCATGACGTCAGCATTTGGTAAAATAGGAATGTTGATGGCATAGTTATAGAAGAAAAGTCGAGCGATTTGGTGTTTGGAGAGTTATCACACCACCATTTGCATGCTGTCCACCCATGAGTACATCCTGTATTCGCGTGTTAAAAAGCGATATGGTTTAAATGTGTCGTACCTACAAACAAGTCTAAACGGCCTGCTGTTAGGCTGTGTTACCTATGAAATCGGACTCGCTTTTCATTCAAGGGAAGGGTTACTGAGATTAATCTATATCTATATTTATATCTATATCTATATCTATATCTATATCTATATCTATATCTATTGTCTATTGTCTATTGTCTATTGTCTATTGTCTATTGTCTATTGTCTATTGTCTATTGTCTATTGTCTATTGTCTATTGTCTATTGTCTATTGTCTATTGCCTATTGCCTATTGCCTATTGCCTATTGTCTATTGTCTATTGTCTATTGTCTATTGTCTATGTCTATGTATATGTATATGTATATGTATATGTATATGTATATGTATATGTATGTGTATATGTATATGTATATATATATATATATATATATATATATATATATATATATATATATATATATATATATATATATATATATATATATATATATATATATATATATATATATATATATATATATATATATATATATATATATATATATATATATATTGGTATGCTTGGGCAGGATATCTTCATTTATGCATGTTGTGTTGAAGAACAAGGCACTTTTAGCTTTTTGGTGTTTCCGCTCGGTTCTTTCTATTATTCTGATCACTTTCTTGGTGCTAGTTTGTAAGTAAAAAATTAATTCTCCAAAATTCATTAGTTACATTTTTGGTTATATTACGTTTAGAATCCGCTCAATTCCGGGGCAATTCGCCCCATTCGCCCCATGTCAATATCTCGGAGTTGCAACGACCTTGGGCAAAGACGCCCTTGTGCGCCCTTTGAGCTTCGTCTCAGAGGGCGCACAAAATGAACTGGCGTCGTCTTTCCGGTTCAGCATCACGTCGGATGACAACGCTGCGCAGTAATAATTTTTGTCATAATTTTAATGTAAAATTTGAGTATCTTGAGCATTGGAACTAACAGGAATAAACTCGTCATCGATGCGCAAGTTTCTGCCTATATCATGCAGAGATCACAGAGTCCTTTGGTTTACACACAATCCTGAGCGCCTCTAACAGCCATGCTCAGAACAGGATTGGATCGTACCAATATGGCTGCTGCGGGGTAATTCGGCACTGGGTTACCGGAGCAAAGCGCCATTGGGACAACTTAAGTAAAATTAAATTTAAAATACACACGAGGTTAAATGAATTAATATCCAAACTAAGAACATATTGAAGTGAAAAATGCTTTAAAACGTTAAATCATCACAAAACACTGTGTCTTTGTTTAATTATCGGATTATGAAGGGAGCGATTAACCCCAACCAGAAATGTACAGGAAGCGTTTTGTCCCAAGCGACCAAGGCAGAGGGCGCTTTGCCCCGGGGTCGGAGCAAGCTTTTATTATCTGCATCGCTTTAATTATCTCTATTTTTCTCAGTAAATTAATTTTCTGATGGTTGAGCGTGCATTTTTATTAGAAGAAAAATGCATTCACGGTTCCTTTCATTAGCTCCCAATCTCACCCTAACAGCAGCATAGCTGCATGAAAACCTTATAAGGGGTGCGCGCTGCCCCGGTCTACCCTATAATGTGCTGGTTATATGCTGATTGAAGCTGACTATACAGTTATATGCTGGTTGAATATGCCATAAGATCTTACACGGGCCATAACTTTCCACGAACACTATATTTTCGGTTGTGGGCTAACAATAGTGACTTCCCTGTACGACTTTCCTTAACAGCTATCCTTACATGGCCACTATCAATATATTCTGTCATTATGTATCCGGAAAGTGGACATAACGACAGCGCTGAGCTGCACCTGCACTGACCACTAGACTTCCGGGTACCCCTGTCATGACCCATGAGATGATGGCAGGGCGCGGACACAGACACGTTTATTATAATAAAAATAGCATCTTATATGGAGGGCGTAGTTATTAAGACACTTTGCGGCAGCGTTATCCCCATTAGTGCCGTACATCGATCATTGGTAATATCTTGACCAGTTATATGCTGGTTATCCATCAATCACTGGTAACTAATATCCCGCAGTCTCTTTACCAGAAGGCTGTCGAAGGCTGCGAGGCTGCGAAACATATTGATTTTCGGCTCAGCTGCACGATCGCGGATAGCCTGTTCTCTGCTGTCTCCTACTGTGACCTTACAACAGAACCGATTCAGCAGTGTTTGCATTCTATAACCATATCATACTAGTAAACCATTAAAGAACTTCAATTTTCGTCTACTACCGTTACTTACCACACTATTTATACCAGTAAGGCGCCGTAGTTGGCGATGAACGAGCGAGCGTGAAGAAAATCTATGGTGAATTTCAACTCGATCGGGCAAGTAGTTCTGAGATACAGCAAAGGGCGCGCACGTGCAGAGGCCTGACTTGTGGGAAGGCGGCGGCTGAGAGGTCCATAACTACACACCAAATTCGAACACAATCAGCTCAGCCGTTCCTAAGATATAGAATAGGGGTGTGCACGTGCGCACGTCCAGAGGCATCCCACACCTGACTTGTGGGAAAGTGGCGGCTGAGAGGTCCCTAACCACATACCAAATTTGAACACAATCGGCTCAGCCGTTGCGGAGTTATTGCGACAAAACACTTTGCAACACCCTCACGCGGCACGCGCCACGCGCAGTGGTAGTCACCAACATGAGTAGACTCTGTCCCAAACAGGGTAGGTTGGATGGGGCTACTCAGCAAAGAACCCCGCTTAACAATCGTATGTTCGGTTGCATAGATATGAGCTTCTCAAAAGCGTCGCCACGGGTCGGGCCGGGTCGGGCCGCTCATATTCATATTTTCCCATATACCACGGAAAGACGAGCGAGCGCTTCGCGCTCGCTCGTAACCACGGAAGGACGAGCGCGCTCGCTCGTTTCAATATAAATATGTAAGTTTATTTCAAGCGCAAACACAGTGCTCATTAACCTTGCGTTAGCATCTGAAATAAAACTCGTGTGCGGGGTGCTCTTAAAGACCGGTTGTCCTTGTATTTTTGGAGAAATGCCTAATGAGATTACTACAACTGAACAACTACCTACTTAAAGCGAGTAAAAAAACTTTGTTACATTCAAACTTCTTTCTCTATTTCAAAAGATAAGACTAATTGGCATTGCCTTTATATATATATATATATATATATATATATATATATATATATATATATATATATATATATATATATATATATATATATATATATATATATATATATATATATATATATATATATATATATATATATATATATATATATATATATATATATATATATATATATATATATATATATATATATATATATATATATAATATATATATATATATATATATATATATATATATATATATATATATATATATATATATATATATATATATATATATATATATATATATATATATATATATATATATATATATATATATATATATATATATATATATATATATATATATATATATATATATATATATATATATATATATATATATATATATATATATATATATATATATATATATATATATATATATATATATATATATATATATATATATATATATATATATATATATATATATATATATATATATATATATATATATATATATATGTATATATATATATATATATATATATATATATATATATATATATATATATATATATATATATATATATATATATATATATATATATATATATATATATATATATAATATATATATATATATATATATATATATATATATATATATATATATATATATATATATATATATATATATATATATATATATATATATATAAATATATATATATATATATATATATATATATATATATATATATATATATATATATATATATATATATATATATATATATATATATATATATATATATATATATATATATATATATATATATATATATATATATATATATATATATATATATATATATATATATATATATATATATATATATATATATATATATATATATATATATATATAATATATATATATATATATATATATATATATATATATATATATATATATATATATATATATATATATAATATATATATATATATATATATATATATATATATATATATATATATATATATATATATATATATATATATATATATATATATATATATATATATATATATATATATATATATATATATATATATATATATATATATATATATATATATATATATATATATATATATATATATATATATATATATATATATATATATATATATATATATATATATATATATATATATATATATATATATATATATATATATATATATATATATATATATATATATATATATATATATATATATATATATATATATATATATATATATATATATATATATATATATATATATATATATATTATATATATATATATATATATATATATATATATATATATATATATATATATATATATATATATATATATATATATATATATATAGTATATATATATATATATATATATATATATATATATATATTATATATATATATATATATATATATATATATATATATATATATATATATATATATATATATATATATATATATACATATATATATATATATATATATATATATATATATATATATATATATATATATATATATACATGCCGCTAATTATTTGGGATCAATTACCTTTTTATCAGGCGTCCTTAACTGTTTAAATTGCAATCTATCGAATTTGGAAAGAACGAGATCAAACCAATATTGGTGGAATAAGTTCTGGGCTTAGTTTAATTTACCTGAACCCGAACAGAAACGAATCGGAATGAAATGCAACATAATTGAGTTAACAATTTGCTACTTTCGATTTCCTGATGTGATATTGATTTATCCATTGCATCTGCATTATATACTATCGAAGGACACTGATTGACATCTAAGATGATAAAGAAATTATTGTTAATTGGTGTTTAATTGTAATTGTACAACATCGGAATATTGAATAACTCGGTGCTATCAGGTATTCATTATATTTGTTGCGGAGAAGAGATAAAAAATGCATCCATCACCCACTTACTTACCACTTGCCATTTAAAATATTCGCAAGCCATCAATCGTCAACGTGCTACGCGCGAACAGTAAGAATTGATGAATCCATGCTGGCGCTAGCTTCAGACTGAAGACATACCTATTACCTACCCTGCTAATCTACCCTGCTGCTCACACCAACTACCAGTCCACCCTGGCGCTCACACCGCTCACACCGCTCACACCGCGCCTGCGCGAGGACAGCCGGTTGGCCGGTGTACCAGTCTGTCGGTATTTTTAACCGCTGCACAGTGTTTTTAACCACTGCACAGTGCACAGTGCACACGGTATATCGTGCGATCTGTAACCTCGTGCCACGGTGTATCACGCGGGGCGGATTGACGTCCGATCGAACCGTACTGCACAGCGGCCGGTGTCGGCAGCGAGGAGACACAGTAAGGAGGCAGACACGACCGATTGGAGGTGACAGCGCTACCCGTGAGAACCTCCTGTCAGTGCACGCGTGGCTAAAAAAGAACGGACGCAACCGAATGTCAAGAGGGGTTGACGGATTGGAGGCTGGTCCTTGTACAGTTAACCGTCCCATTATCAAGAGGAAAGTGCTGTCATATGCCGGGTTCATATGCCGTCATATGTCGCTGTCATATGCCGGGTTCCGCAATCACATGCATGCAGCTGTGGTGTGCAATGCATTGTACAATGTGTTGAGTATGAACCGTTGCATGTTTCCTCTTCCTCTTCTCCTCATCATTGATATTGTAAAAGGAGACAAATCAATGATAAAGCTAATCACGAAACCATGTGCAACGAAATACCTACCAAGAAATTGGGTACAGCTGAACGCAAATATTTCCTTCGGCCCCGGTGCTTTTCCTTTAATTTCCAGTCTCCCTGCTCTGTCCGTCCTTGTCTTCGCCTCCTCCACCCACCTCTCTCCTCTACGTCCCTCTTCTGCTCTCTTCTCCCTCTCCCCATCCCCTTCTTCGTTGTATTTACCCGACGTGTGTTACTCCATCCGCTTTAGCTCAGTGTCTCAGTGACAGTGACACAGGTCAGTGACAGTGACACAGGTCAGTGACAGTGACACATGTCAGTGTCAGTGACACAGGTCAGTGCCAGTGCTCAGCGTCGCTCCGTAGTCGGTGATTTCCGACTTCTCCGCCCCCAGAACCCTCCATGTCCCAGCACTCCCGCACCAGCACGGCCTGAACGCCAGCGCCCCTGCACCACCACCCTGCACCACCACCCTGCACCACTGCGCCTGCCCACCTCCCTCCAAGTACCCTCACGCCATACCCTCATTAGCGAGCCGCCGGAAGGCTGCCTCGATACCTTGCTGGCTGCTAACTCCGCGTGTGGTCACGAGGCCGGCCACCGCGCACCGTCGGAGCAGCGCGGGCCACAGATCCGCCGCGCGGGGGTCGGGCGGCGGCGCCGGGTCGTTAGCAGGGCTCATATCGATGTCTCCGGGTCGACAGGTCACGTGTCGGCCCGCCGGCGGACGGAACATACCCATCTGCGGACGGAACATACCCATCTGCGGAAGGAACATACCCATCTGCGGACGGAACATACCCATATCCGGACGGAACATACCCATCTGCGGACGGAACATACCCATCTGCGGACGGAACATACCCATCTGCGGAAGGAACATACCCATCTGCGGACGGAACATACCCATATCCGGACGGAACATACCCATCTGCGGACGGAACATACCCATCTGCGGACGGAACATACCCATCTGCGGACGGAACATACCCATCTGCGGACGGAACATACCCATCTGCGGACGGAGCATACCCATATGCGGACGGAACATACCCATATGCGGACGGAACATACCCATCTGCGGACGGAACATACCCATCTGCAGACGGAACATACCCATCTGCGGACGGAACATACCCATCTGCGGACGGAACATACCCATCTGCGGACGGAACATACCCATCTGCGGACGGAACATACCCATATGCGGACGGAACATACCCATCTGCGGACGGAACATACCCATCTGCGGACGGAACATACCCGCCGGCGGACGGAACATACCCGCCGGCGGACGGAACATACCCATCTGCGGACGGAACATACCCATCTGCGGACGGAACATACCCATCTGCGGACGGAACATACCCGCCGGCGGACGGAACATACCCATCTGCGGACGGAACATACCCATCTGCGGACGGAACATACCCATCTGCGAACGGAACATACCCATCTGCGGACGGAACATGCCCATCTGCGGACGGAACATACCCATCTGCGGACGGAACATACCCATCTGCGGACGGAACATACCCATATGCGGACGGAACATACCCATCTGCGGACGGAACATACCCATCTGCGGACGGAACATACCCGCCGGCGGACAGAACATACCCATCTGCGGACGGAACATACCCATCTGCGGACAGAACATACCCGCCGGCGGACGGAACATACCCATCTGCGGACGGAACATACCCATCTGTTGACGGAACATACCCATCTGCGGACGGAACATACCCATATGCGGACGGAACATACCCATCTTCGGACGGAACATACCCATCTGCGGACGGAACATACCCATATGCGGACGGAACATACCCATCTGCGGACGGAACATACCCATCTGCGGACGGAACATACCCATCTGCGGACGAAACATACCCGCCGGCGGACGGAACATACCCATCTGCGGACAGAACATACCCATCTGCAGACGGAACATACCCATATGCGGACGGAACATACCCATATGCGGACGGAACATACCCATCTGCGGATGGAACATACCCATCTGCGGACGGAACATACCCATATGCGGACGGAACATACCCATATGCGGACGGAACATACCCATCTGCGGACGGAACATACCCATCTGCGGACGGAACATACCCATATGCGGACGGAACATACCCATCTGCGGACGGAACATACCCATCTGCGGACGGAACATACCCGCCGGCGGACGGAACATACCCATCTGCGGACGGAACATACCCATCTGCGGAAGGAACATACCCATCTGCGGACGGAACATATCCGCCGGCGGACGGAACATACCCATCTGCGGACGGAACATACCCATATGCGGACGGAACATACCCATATGCGGACGGAACATACCCATCTGCGGACGGAACATACCCGCCGGCGGACGGAACATACCCATCTGCGGACGGATCATACCCATCTGCGGACGGAACATACCCATCTGCGGACGGAACATACCCATATGCGGACGGAACATACCCATCTGCGGACGGAACATACCCATCTGCGGACGGAACATACCCATCTGCGGACGGAACATACCCATCTGCGGACGGAACATACCCATCTGCGGACGGAACATACCCATATGCAGACGGAACATACCCATCTGCGGACGGAACATACCCATCTGCGGACGGAACATACCCGCCGGCGGACGGAACATACCCATCTGCGGACGGAACATACCCATATGCGGACGGAACATACCCATATGCGGACGGAACACACCCGCCGGCGGACGGAACATACCCATCTGCGGACGGATCATACCCATCTGCGGACGGAACATACCCATCTGCGGACGGAACATACCCATATGCGGACGGAACATACCCATCTGCGGACGGAACATACCCATCTGCGGACGGAACATACCCATCTGCGGACGGAAAATACCCATCTGCGGACGGAACATACCCATCTGCGGACGGAACATACCCATATGCAGACGGAACATACCCATCTGCGGACGGATCATACCCATCTGCGGACGGAACATACCCATCTGCGGACGGAACATACCCATCTGCGGACGGAACATGCCCATCTGCGGACGGAACATACCCATCTGCGGACGGAACATACCCATATGCGGACGGAACATACCCTCTGCGGACGGAACATACCCATCTGCGGACGGAACATACCCATCTGCGGACGGAACATACCCATATGCGGACGGAACATACCCATCTGCGGACGGAACATACCCATCTGCGGACGGAACATACCCGCCGGCGGACGGAACATACCCGCCGGCGGACGGAACATACCCATCTGCGGACGGAACATACCCATCTGCGGACGGAACACACCCATCTGCGGACGGAACATACCCGCCGGCGGACGGAACATACCCATCTGCGGACGGAACATACCCATCTGCGAACGGAACATACCCATCTGCGGACGGAACATACCCATCTGCGGACGGAACATACCCATCTGCGGACGGAACATACCCATCTGCGGACGGAACATACCCATCTGCGGACGGAACATACCCATCTGCGGACGGAACATACCCATATGCGGACGGAACATACCCATCTGCGGACGGAACATACCCATCTGCGGACGGAACATACCCGCCGGCGGACAGAACATACCCATCTGCGGACGGAACATACCCATCTGCGGACGGAACATACCCATCTGCGGACAGAACATACCCGCCGGCGGACGGAACATACCCATCTGCGGACGGAACATACCCATCTGCGGACGGAACATACCCATCTGCGGACGGAACATACCCATATGCGGACGGAACATACCCATCTGCGGACGGAACATACCCATCTGCGGACGGAACATACCCATATGCGGACGGAACATACCCGCCGGCGGACGGAACATACCCATCTGCGGACGGAACATACCCATCTGCGGACGGAACATACCCATCTGCGGACGGAACATACCCATCTGCGGACGGAACATACCCATCTGCGGACGGAACGTACCCATCTGCGGACGAAACATACCCGCCGGCGGACGGAACATACCCATCTGCGGACAGAACATACCCATCTGCGGACGGAACATACCCATATGCGGACGGAACATACCCATATGCGGACGGAACATACCCATCTGCGGATGGAACATACCCATCTGCGGACGGAACATACCCATATGCGGACGGAACATACCCATATGCGGACGGAACATACCCATCTGCGGACGGAACATACCCATCTGCGGACGGAACATACCCATATGCGGACGGAACATACCCATCTGCGGACGGAACATACCCATCTGCGGACGGAACATACCCGCCGGCGGACGGAACATACCCATCTGCGGACGGAACATACCCATCTGCGGAAGGAACATACCCATCTGCGGACGGAACATATCCGCCGGCGGACGGAACATACCCATCTGCGGACGGAACATACCCATATGCGGACGGAACATACCCATATGCGGACGGAACATACCCATCTGCGGACGGAACATACCCGCCGGCGGACGGAACATACCCATCTGCGGACGGATCATACCCATCTGCGGACGGAACATACCCACCTGCGGACGGAACATACCCATATGCGGACGGAACATACCCATCTGCGGACGGAACATACCCATCTGCGGACGGAACATACCCATCTGCGGACGGAACATACCCATCTGCGGACGGAACATACCCATCTGCGGACGGAACATACCCATATGCAGACGGAACATACCCATCTGCGGACGGAACATACCCATCTGCGGACGGAACATACCCGCCGGCGGACGGAACATACCCATCTGCGGACGGAACATACCCATATGCGGACGGAACATACCCATATGCGGACGGAACATACCCGCCGGCGGACGGAACATACCCATCTGCGGACGGATCATACCCATCTGCGGACGGAACATACCCATCTGCGGACGGAACATACCCATCTGCGGACGGAACATACCCATATGCGGACGGAACATACCCATCTGCGGACGGAACATACCCGCCGGCGGACGGAACATACCCATCTGCGGACGGATCATACCCATCTGCGGACGGAACATACCCATCTGCGGACGGAACATACCCATATGCGGACGGAACATACCCATCTGCGGACGGAACATACCCATCTGCGGACGGAACATACCCATCTGCGGACGGAACATACCCATCTGCGGACGGAACATACCCATCTGCGGACGGAACATACCCATCTGCGGACGGAACATACCCATATGCGGACGGAACATACCCATCTGCGGACGGAACATACCCATCTGCTAATCGGCGGCGCATGCGCAGTATCGGGCCCAGATTGGTAATGAGGCGGGACGTGCGTCGTGCTGTTTTTGTGTTCATCCTTTCATCGACATCGGACCTGTGGACGCCTCCAGCCAGCCTTCGACAGCCCTCCACCGCTTCCGGGTGCGGAACCCTGACCACGTGCGTGTGGCAGGGTTGTAGACCCTTAGATAGGTAGACTTTAGATATTTTTAAGTAGGTAGACTCATTAGTTACAAATTTTTTATTGGCAATAGGCCTCCTCCACGGTTTAGGTCCCCTCCAGTCTTGAGAAGTTAATTTGCAGTTGCCAACACGTTCTGTCGTGTGTGGCAATTAACGTAAACAGTTAGCCCCCATCCTTCCCCTCCTGAGCCACGACGATGGCTACCCCCCGGAACCCCGCCCCCCCCGACCCGCCTGACCCCCCTCCGGGGTTTCCCGGCGCGCGACCGCGTGCCCCTCTGGACGGTCCCCCTCCCAGCCCCCCTCAGGGGCCCCGCCCGCCCCGTTCAGGGGCCTGGCTCCTCCCCGACCCCCCTCAGGGGTCCTCCCCTCCCAGCCCCCCTCAGGGGCCCCGCCCGCCCCGTCCAGGGGCCTGGCTCTGGCCGTCCTCGCCGTCCTCCCGTCCCCCTGACCCGCCCGACCCCCCTCTGGGGTCTTCCGGCGCGCGACCGCGTGTCCCCCTGGACGGTCCCCCTCCCCGCCCCCTTCAGGGGTCCGGCCCGCCTCGTCCAGGGGCCAGGCTGCCGCCTAGCGATGATCCCCCCCAGCGGCCCGGCGTTCCTCTTGATGAAGAGGCTCGACGCTGTGCCGTTTAGATCCATGAACCCCTTCGCCATAAGGCGGGGGATTTACGCGATCTGTGGTGGGGACATTGCTACGGCAAAGTCTATCCGCTCTGGCGCTCTGCTCCTGCAGACGTTCAACGGACTGCAGAACGAGGCGCTGCTTCGTCTGAAATCCTTCGCCGGTGTAGCGGTGAAGGTTGAGGTCTCCCTCCACTTGAACTCTGTGGAGGGCCTCATCTGGTGCCCCGAGGTGGCAACCGTCTCAGAGGAGGACATCCTCTGGGAGCTGGCGACCCAGGGGGTGGTGGAGGTGGTGCGGCTCAAGTCGAAAAGACAAGAGCAGCCCAACCCCCTGCTAAGACTGCGGTTCAAAGGCCTTGAGCTACCGAGCCGCGTCTTCTGCGGTTACATTAAGGTTAATGTAACTAGGTGGATCCGCCCGCCCCGACAGTGCCGCAAGTGCTGGCAGTTTAACCACTCGACGGCCAGCTGCCACTCAAGCAGCGACACCTGTGGCAAGTGTGCAATGCAGCACAACACAGATGACTGCACCGCCGCAGAGATGTGCTGCGCTGGCTGCGGCGACGCCCACCCAGCCTGGTTCCGGCGCTGTCCGGTCCAGGTGGCGTTTGTGGAGGCAGAGCGGTTCCAAAGCGGAGCCGGTCACCCGCCATCCCTGTCCCCAGCCCTGTCCCCCACCGCGTGGCCGCCGCTGCCCACCGCAGCCCCAGCCAACCAGACCCCCGGTGCTCGCCCTCTGCTCCCTTCGCAGACGGAGTCGCAGCCCAGAACCCCGAAGAAGGGTTACCCGCCACTAAACGTGCTGCCCCGCCCAACCCCAGCCGAGTCCACCCCGGCTCCCTCTCCCTCCTTCGGGTCACCCTCCCTCCGCAGGGAAACCCCAGCCGAGTCCACCCCGGCTCCCTCTCCCTCCTTCGGGTCACCCTCCCTCCGCAGGGAGTCCCGTTCCACGGAGGAACCCTCCCCACCCTCCTCGTCAGACGACGAGACCCTAATGCGGACCGCCTCTCTGAAGGCCGCCCGCTCCCAACATGGCTCCCGCTCCAACTCCCCGCCCTCCCGCCCCTCCTCCCAACCCCGCCCCTCCTCCCACTCCCGCCCCTCCTCCCACTCCCGCCCCTCCTCCCACTCCCGCCCCTCCTCCCACTCCCGCCCCTCCTCCCGCTCCCGCCCCCGGGCCACAGAGGAGAGCCCGACCCCCTCCCCGCCACCCCGGTCCCGGCCACAGTCGAAGCCCCGCATACATAGGCACACCCGAGCGACCGCAGGGCGCGGCCCGGACAGCAGCGACTAAAAATGAATAATAACCAGTCAGAATTTGTCCTCCAATGGAATGTTAGATCTTTAATATCCCATTGGGGGCAATTCAAACATTACGTCTTAAATAATAATCCGTTAGTAGCCGCTGTTCAGGAAACCCATTTTATTGACGCCGACTTTAACAATTATACTCTTAAAATCTACGGTTATAGCCTTTATACAAACAACGTAAATGCATCACCGCGCCGAGGCGGCTCGGCTTTGCTTATTTCAAACCAACTTTTGCATCATCAAATCGACCTTCAAACAACCTTAGACGCAGTCGGCGTTAATATTAAAATCGCTCAGCTAGAAATAACTCTCATCTCAATTTATTTCCGTCCTACGGAGGACATAGACATTGATTCTTTTTCCCAGCTTATTACAAATATTAACACCCCATGTCTGATTATGGGCGATTTCAACGCGCATAGTCGGGCGTGGGGCTGCCTTCGGAACTCTCTTCGAGGCCAAATTATGCTGGACCTACTGGACCGGCATAATTTGGTCTTCCTTAACGACCAATCGCCCACACACGTACACCACTCAGGAGGCGAGGTGACTTACAGCGCCATCGATCTCGCCTTCGCCACACCACGCATCGCGACTCTTTTTACATTTAACGCACAATCTGACCCTCTTTTTAGCGATCATTTCCCAATTCACTTAGAACTCCAAGTCCCTTCAGGACAGACTAATTTTTACTCTCTGCCTAGATGGAACCTTCGCAAAGCCGACTGGTCCTCCTTTCAAAAACACATTGACACTAGTCACCCCGCAGACTCCCAGACCGACATTAACACATTTTTAAACACTATTCTCGCATCAGCACACCAGCACATTCCACACACACGCACACACACACAACACCACCCGAGGCAGCGTACTGCCCCGTGGTGGAACACAGAATGCCAAAGAGCTGTTGCCCTCCGGAAAAGAGCATTTCGAAAATTTCAATCTTGTATAACTGCAGAAAACGAGCACGAAGTACGGAAAACCCGCTCTTTGGCTAAAACAATCATTGACAAAGCAAAAAAAGAATCTTGGCAGGAATTCTCATCTACCTTTAATCGATTTACCTCCCTCTCAAAAATTTGGACATTAATTAAATCGTTTTCAAATAAAAGACCACCGCCATACAAAATCCCACACTTACAAATACACAACACATCTTACACGCTTCCCCTAGAGGTGGCGACACAATTTGCACAACACTACGCTAGCATATCATCAACCCAACAATGTACACCAACTTTTACTAACCAACTTAACGATCAATTTCAATCTATTAGCTTTGACTCTAATAACGTAGAAATCTACAACTCTCCTTTTACCAACTCCGAGTTAACGTATGCTATCGGTAAATGTGGTAAAACTTCTGTAGGGCCAGATCAAATTGATTACTCTTTCTTTAAAAACTTGACAGAGACTGGTCTCACCAACTTACTAACAGCCTTCAACACCATGTGGTTTGATGGCACTTTCCCTGAATCTTGGCATAATAGTACGCTAATTCCTATAATTAAACCTCGCAAACCCAAATCTTCTCCCGCTAGCTATCGCCCTATTTCTCTAACTAGTTGCGCATGTAAACTATTCGAACGCATGGTTAATGGACGCATCAGGACATACATTGAATCAAATAATTTACTTTCCCCACACCAAAGTGGTTTTCGACCTGGTCGCTCCACTGCGGACAATTTAGTTGGTCTTATCGACTCTGTCCAGCGCGGCTTTCGAGGGAGAGAGGTCACAGTTGCCCTCTTTCTTGATTTGAGAGCTGCGTTTGACAGAGTCAACAAAACCGCACTTCTAGTAAAGGTCCATAAGGCCGGAATTCGAGGTCGACTCGCCAAATTTATCCAAAACTTTTTAGAAAATAGAACTTTTAATGTAAGGTGCGGCAACACATATTCTCCAAATCAAAATCAGGACCACGGTGTCCCACAGGGATCGGTCCTCTCCCCGACCCTATTTTTAATTATGATTAACGACATCTTCAGTAATATTAATAAGATCGACAAAGGTCTCAAATTTGCAATGTACGCTGATGACCTGGCGCTGTGGTACTCGCACCCGAGTGTCGATCAAGCCAGCAAAATGTTACAACTAGTACTCATTGATATAAAGGTATGGTGCGACCAATGGGGTCTGGAAATTTCTCCAAGTAAATCTGCATCTCTAATTTTTTCAAAGAAACCTGCATATGTGGAACCCTACATTCCATTAAAATATAACAATCAAATTATCCCTTTCGTCAAATCATTCAAGTATCTGGGAATAACGCTAGACACACGTCTCTCGTTCATCCCACACTTCAATGATTTAGTGCAGAGATGTACGCGACGAATTAATATTATGAAGTCATTGGCTGGTCGAGAGTGGGGCGCAGATCGGGCCACTCTCCTCCAACTATATATACTTCCCTGATACGCCCAGTACTGGATTATAACGCATTCTTATTTGATGACATATGTTCCAAACAATTAAAAAATTGCAAACTGTCCAAAACGCTGCCTTGCGCATCGTGACTGGAGCCTGCCGCACCACAACACCACAAACTTACACATCGACACTAACATTCCCACACTCTGCCGCCGACGCAAATACACACTACTTAGATTCTACGCCAGAGCAAGTTCACACCCACACGCCCAACATTCCACATTTTAAATCACCCCGCACCCACTAGACGACAAACACTACTACAAAAACGACACCCGCTTATCAGTCACAGAATCAGACAAACACTCACACTATTCAACATCGCTCACATCACCACAATGCCAACGCCACCACTCACACCTCACTGGCTCGACACAACACCAGACACACACCGCCTCTTCACACACAACAAAAACACAGTCACCGCGTCAGAAACACTCACTCTTCCACGAACACAAATCACAACACAACACATACACATACATATACACAGACGGTTCACGGGGCGAAGGCCGAACCGGTGGTGCATTCTACACAAACACAGTTAGCAATAACTTTAGACTTCCCGACATAAATAGCGTATACACAGCGGAATTGTCAGCCATTTTATTAGCATTAATATACGTCAGAAAAGAAAAACTTAAGGAAGTAGTCATTTGCACAGACTCGTCCGCCTCGCTCACGGCTATTTCCTCGATTAGTGAATGTAGAAACCCGATAGTATTTAAAATCAGACAACTAATCAAGTAGCGTAAATTGGTTAGAGCTGCTGCGAGGAACATTATTCTTATGATTAAAACCATTAGGGTTGATGACCTTAACCTCGATGTATCAAAACGTTAAATTACCGATAGACTGTATTGATATTTCGGCCACAGGCCTTTGTCAAAATTACATATGAGTGAATACAATATTTACATGGATGACAACGGTTCATCCATGTAAATATGTCATCCATGTAAATATTGTATTCACTCATATGTAATTTTGACAAAGGCCTGTGGCCGAAATATCAATACAGTCTATCGGTAATTTAACGTTTTGATGCATCGAGGTTAAGGTCATCAACCCTAATGGTTTTAATCAACTAATCAAGTATTTAAACAGTAAAAACAATAGTATTAAATTCCTCTGGATCCCAGGACACGCAGGTATCCCGGGAAACGAGGAAGCCGACAGACTTGCGAAATTGAGCCTAGAATTACCTTCAGTAAACCAACTTCCAAGCCCAGTATCAGACGTGTTAAATTATATTAATTCTCAACTTAGCGTACTGCGCCAGAGCGAGTGGGAC
>JAXIVJ010015134.1:0-2500 GCA_036785665.1 Chirona hameri
GTTGATGATGATGTTGATGATGATGTTGATGATGATGTTGATGATGATGATGATGTGTGATGTTGATGATGATGTTAATGATGATGTTGATGATGATGTTGATGATGTGTTGATGATGATGTTTGCTGATGATGTTGCTGATGATGTTGCTGGTGATGTTGCTGATGATGTTGCTGATGATGTTGCTGATGATGTTGCTGATGATGACGTGAGACGGTGTGGTATGCCCGTTTGCGGTGTTGTATGCCCGGAGGCGGTGTTGTATGCCCGGAGGGCGGTTGTGGTATGCCCGGAGGCGGTGCAGTATGCCCGGAGGCGGTGTTGTATGCCCGGAGGCGGCTGTGGGTATGCCGGAGGCGGTGTAGTATGCCCGGAGGCGGTGTTGTTTGCCCGGAGGCGGTGTGGTATGCCCGGAGGCGGTGTAGTATGCCCGGAGGCGGTGTTGTATGCCCGGAGGCGGTGTGGTATGCCCGGAGGCGGTACAACACCGCCTCCGGGCATGATGATGATAATGATGATGATGATGATGATGATGATGATGATGATGATGATGATGATGATGATGATGATGATGATGATGATGATGATGATGATGATGATGATGATGTTGCTGATGATGATGTTGCTGATGATGATGTTGCTGATGATGATGTTGTTGATGATGTTGCCTGATGATGTTGCTGATGATGTTGCTGATGATGTTGCTGATGATGTTGATGATGATGTTGATGATGATGTTGATGATGATGTTGATGATGATGTTGATGATGATGTTGCTGATGATGTTGCTGATGATGTTGCTGATGATGTTGCTGATGATGTTGCTGATGATGTTGCTGGTGATGTTGCTGATGATGTTGCTGATGATGTTGCTGATGATGACGTGAGACGGTGTGGTATGCCCGGAGGCGGGTGTTGTATGCCCGGAGGCGGTGTTGTATGCCCGGAGGCGGTGTGGTATGCCCGGAGGCGGTGTTGTATGACCGGAGGCGGTGTTGTATGCCCGGAGGCGGTGTGGTATGCCGGAGGCGGTGTTGTATGCCCGGAGGCGGTGTTGTATGCCCTGAGGCGGTCTGGTATGCCGGAGGCGGTGTAGTATGCCCGCAGGCGGTGTTGAATGCCCGGAGGCGGTGTGGTATGCCCGGAGGCGGTGCAGTATGCCCGGAGGCGGTGTTGTATGCCGGAGGCGGTGTGGTATGCCCGGAGGCGGTGTAGTATGCCGGAGGCGGTGTTGTATGCCCGGAGGCGGTGTGGTATGCCCGGAGGCGGTGTAGTATGCCCGGAGGCGGTGTTGTATGCCCGGAGGCGGTGTGGTATGCCCGGAGCGGTACAACACCGCCTCCGGGCATGATGATGATAATGATGATGATGATGATGATGATGATGATGATGATGATGATGATGATGATGATGATGATGATGATGATGATGATGATGATGATGATGATGATGATGATGATGATGATGATGATGATGATGATGATGATGATGATGATGATGATGATGATGATGATGATGATGATGATGATGATGATGATGATGATGATGATGATGATGATGATGATGATGATGATGATGATGATGATGATGATGATGTTGCTGATGATGATGTTGCTGATGATGATGTTGCTGATGATGATGTTGTTGATGATGTTGCTGATGATGTTGCTGATGATGTTGCTGATGATGTTGCTGATGATGTTGATGATGATGTTGATGATGATGTTGATGATGATGTTGATGATGATGTTGATGATGATGATGATGATGTTGATGATGATGTTGATGATGATGTGATGTTGATGATGATGTTAATGATGATGTTGATGATGATGTTGATGATGATGTTGCTGATGATGTTGCTGATGATGTTGCTGATGATGTTGCTGGTGATGTTGCTGATGATGTTGCTGATGATGTTGCTGATGATGTGGTGCTGATGATGACGTGAGACGGTGTGGTATGCCCGTTTGCGGTGTTGTATGCCCGGAGGCGGTGTTGTATGCCCGGAGGCGGTATGGTATGCCCGGAGGCGGTGTTGTATGCCCGGAGGCGGTGTAGTATGCCCGGAGGCGGTGTTGTATGCCCGGAGGCGGTGGTGTGGTATGCCCGGAGGGCGGTACAACACCGCCTCCGGGCATGATGATGATAATGATGATGATGATGATGATGATGATGTTGCTGATGATGATTTTGCTGATGATGATGTTGATGATGATGATGATGATGATGATGATGATGATGATGATGATGATGATGATGATGATGATGATGATGATGATGATGATGATGGATGATGATGATGATGATGATGATGATGATGATGATGATGATGATGATGATGATGATGAGATGATGATGATGATGATGATGATGATGATGATGATGATGATGATGATGATGATGATGATGATGATGTTGCTGATGATGATGTTGCTGATGATGATGTTGCTGTTGATGATGATGTTGATGATGATGTTGCTGATGATGTTGCTGATGA
>JAXIVJ010015134.1:17500-22500 GCA_036785665.1 Chirona hameri
GGCATGATGATGATAATGATGATGATGATGATGATGATGATGATGATGATGATGATGATGATGATGATGATGATGATGATGATGATGATGATGATGATGATGATGATGATGTTGCTGATGATGATGTTGCTGATGATGATGTTGCTGATGATGATGTTGTTGATGATGTTGCTGATGATGTTGCTGATGATGTTGCTGATGATGTTGCTGATGATGTTGATGATGATGTTGATGATGATGTTGATGATGATGTTGATGATGATGTTGATGATGATGTTGCTGATGATGTTGCTGATGATGTTGCTGATGATGTTGCTGATGATGTTGCTGATGATGTTGCTGGTGATGTTGCTGATGATGTTGCTGATGATGTTGCTGATGATTGTGATATGTTATGCTTACGCTATGCCGCTAGCCAGCTGACCGTCGCCAGCTGTATCGTGCCCCGCGGGCAGAAGCCTGCCCGCTGGGCTCAGTGTGCGCTCGGCTGCGCCGGAGCTAACGTGTCCGTCTGTTGCCGTACATCTCCACGAGAATACATCGCCTGCCGCTGCATCACGGGTTTGCAGCTCCACAACACCACATGGCGCGGTCGGTACGTGTCTCAGTACCTACAAGTTGTGATTTAAGAAGTTTGCAATTGTTTACTCATCACTGATGCCTCGTCTTTATGTCTGCCCGTAGCGCTACGCCACTGCGCTGGCTGCGTGACCTTGAACTGCGTGACGTCAGCCAGTAACCTCGTGACGTCACGCCACCGGAGCCGATACAGCACAGAGCGGGGCAGCCTAGCTCCCAGGCCGCTGTGGCCGAGTGGTTACGGGCGCTCGGCGTAAGGATCATCCAGAGGTTGTGGGTTCGAGCCCCACGGGCGGCGTGAAATTTTTCCGCGATGGAGTCTAAGGACGTCACTGCAGCACTGCTGGGACTCACTGAGCTGATCAAGAGTCAAGTTCAAGCAGCCAATCAACGCGAAGAAGCTCTGACTCAGCTGATCAGACACCAGGCAGATGTATCCAGTCAGCGAGAAGATCGCCTTGTTGCCATCGCATCGACACAGTCCACAACGGCCACACCAACAGAATCGTCCGGAACACGACCCAGGCTCGCTGCGTCTGCCATCTCAGCCCCTCGCCTGACAAGCGGAGCAAGTCTTCGGGAATTCACCGTGTGGAGAGAACGACTCCAGGACTACAGAATGCTCACCGGACTGCGAGATCTCACCGCGGCAGAGCAGCGAGCGGCGCTGTCCGCCCTGCTTGACGACGAGTGGCACCGCATCGTCAAATATGGCCTCGGAGTACCGGACACAGCCGCTATGGAGGAAGTAACGACGGCCATGGAGAAACATCTGCGCAGCCAGAGAAATGTGATCTTGGATCGCCGCGAGTTCTACACAAGAAACCAAGAACAAGATGAACCGTTCGATGAATACCTCATAGCCATCAAGGAAATATCGCAGTTCTGCGATTTCTGCACCCACTGTTCTGATGAACGCCTACGCGACAGGCTCGTGACGGGTCTACACGACGAAGATACCGTGAAAGCACTGCTGTCTGAAAAGGACCTGACGCTGCAACGCACCGTCGACCTGTGCCGAGCTAGAGAGAACGCTCATGCCAACGCATCAGCCATCGCGTCAGGTCAAATCAACGCAATGTCTGCATACCGCCGCGGCCGAATGAGACGCAACAGCCCGACCAGCACGCGCAACGACCAAGACAGGACGTGCGGCTACTGCGGAGGACCCCCACACCCAGACGGTCAGAGCAACCAGTGTCCTGCCCGTGGCCATCGCTGTACCCAGTGCGGGATTCTTCACCACTTCGCCTCCGTCTGCAGGCGAAGCAGTCAGCCACAGCGGAACAACCGGTACCAGCAGCGTAACCAGCAGCGTACCAGCAGCGCATCACCAATGCGGCGCACACAGCAGTCTGATCGTCCGTCACCAGACCGCACAGCGCGTCTGATCAGCCTCCGCGTTCGCGGACTCAACTCCCGCCGGACGCCGCAAGTCCGCATCCAAGTAGAACACCGCGGTCGCAGCTGCTCGATGCTGTGGACGCCCGACACTGGAGCCGAAATATCTGCAATGGGCGCACACCAAGCCAAGCTCATCGGCGTCGATCTGTCCGCCCTCGCGCATCCTCCAGAGAGGATAACGGGTGCCGACGGCCGCGAACTTCGGTGCAGCGGGTCGCTGAAGTGCCGAATGAAGCTCGGTGACGTCGCCGCTACCGTCATCGTCTGCGTCATACCTGCCATGAACGGAGCCCTGATCTCATGGCACGACAGCATCGCTCTGGGTCTGCTCCACAGCAGCTTCCCACGTCAGATCACCGGAGCCGGAGCCAGCCCTACGAGTGACAGCCTACAGTCGCCTGCAAATGACGAAGATGATGCTGCCCATGACTCAGTCACCATCAGAGCGACGACCGACGATCCTGCCACGCCAGCGACGTCACATCCAAGCGGAACCCACCAGAGCAGCCAGCCAGATCGCAGTGTCTACCCGACCTGGGACGACAAAGATGGCGATCCTACCCCCTCGCAGCGGGCTGAACATCTCGCCATGCTTCAGAGCGCCTTCCCTCGCGTCTTCGGCACGACTGGACCTCTGCGAGAGATGACTGGGGGACCAATGCGAATCGAGCTCGAAGAGGACGCTAGACCATCCGCCATCACAGCTGCCCGCACGATTCCGTTCGCCTACCGCGACGCAGCGAAGCGTCAGCTGGACAAACTCATCGAAGCAGGCATCATCGTTGAAGTAACGGAACCGACTCCATGGTGCCATCCCACAGTCTTCGTACCCAAGAAGCCAGCTGAAGGCCCCGACGGAGCTACCACAGACATCCGCGTCTGTGTGGATCTCACCCAGCTCAACGCTCACGTCCGTCGCGGTCCGCACCCGAATAGATCACCAGAAGACGTCGTGACAGGCATCCAACCAGGGAGTCGCTACTTCACGAAACTGGACGCCAAAAACGGCTACTTCCAGATCCCCATCGCTGAAGAGCACCAGGCCTACACGACGTTCATCACGCCCTGGGGTAGATTCATGCACGTACGAGCCCCCATGGGTCTGTCGTCGTCTAACGACGAGTACAACAGACGCGTCGACGCCGTGCTCGCTGGAATCCCACGCACGTCACACGTCGTGGACGACATCCTGGCACATGACTCGTCCTACTCCGAGCATCTCGCACATGTCGTCAAGATTCTCGAACGCTGCGACGCAAACGGCATCACGATCAACCCGTCGAAGCTGAAGTTCGCCTCGCCAACGGTCGACTTCTGTGGGTACAGCCTGTCTGCAGACGGCTACACCGCAGATAACCGCAAGGTCCGTGCGATCGCTGACTTCCCAGTACCTCAGAACCTCACCGACCTCAGAGCCTTCATGGGTCTCGCAAACCAGCTGGGCTCATTCTCAGACGAGACTGCCTGTGCCGCCCATCCACTTCGAGATCTCCTGAAGCCGCGCAACCACTGGCAGTGGACAGAAGTGCATCAACAGGCCTTCGAAGCTGTGAAGCGGACTCTCACTCAGACGCCAGTCCTCGCCTACTTCGACCCCAGCTGCCCCACTGCTTTGCACACAGACGCCACCCGTCTCCATGGCCTCGGGTACTGTCTTCTTCAGCACCAGCAAGGGCAGTGGAAGCTCATTCAGTGTGGATCACGCTTCGTCACGGACGTTGAGTCGCGCTACGCCGCCATAGAGCTCGAGCTGTTGGCAGTGACATGGGCAGTGCAGAAGTGCAGGCTGTTCCTCGCTGGCCAGCCGAGCTTCGACGTTGTCACTGACCACAGACCGCTCATCTCCATACTCAACCAGAAGTCGCTGGTGGAGGTTGAGAGCCCTCGTCTCCAGCGCTTGAAAGAGAAGCTTCTCCCATACAGCTTCACTGCTGTATGGAAAGCAGGCAAGACACACTGCATCCCCGACGCCCTCTCCAGGGCACCCATCGCTACTCCGTCCGCTGACGAAGAGGAAGCAGAAGACGACGAACGCCGCTGGGTGTACAGCATCGCCAGGGCCAGCATCCACGAGCTCTCAGCTGGCGTCACGGAAAACGCAGCCCCCGACGCCACTCTAGACCGTGTTCGTGAAGCCGCTCATGCCGACCCAGACTACCTGGCGCTGACCGACGTCGTCCTGGAAGGATTTCCGGTACAACGCACTGATCTCCCTCCAGCGCTTCGTGCATACTGGAACGTCCGAAATGCACTCACCGTTGACAGCGGCCTCGTTCTCTGCGGATCACGTCTGGTCATTCCACGAGCAGTCCGACGTGACACGCTGGACCAACTTCACGCCAGCCATCAGGGGATGGAACGCACGAAGCGGCGTGCCAGACAAGCCGTCTTCTGGCCGAACATCAACCAAGATATCAACAACCTGGTCTCCTCATGCGATGCCTGCCGTCGATATCTGCCCAGTCTTCCGAAGGAGCCACTGATGACCGACCCAACACCCACCAGAGCCTTCGAAACCGTGTCTGCAGACTTCTTCCACCATGCAGGAAAGACGTTTCTGGTGGTGGCCGATCGCCTCTCTGGATGGCCTGTCATCGCAGACTCTGGACGTGAGGCCACCGCCAGGACCCTCGTCGGTAACATCCGCGAGATCTTCACCCATATAGGCGTTCCTCAAGTCTTGAAAAGCGACGGTGGTCCGCAGTTCACTGCTCGGCATACCAAGGAGTTTCTGCGACGTTGGGGAGTGACCCAGCACATCTCGTCACCGCACTACCCTCAAGCGAATGGCCATGCAGAAGCGTCAGTCAAAGCCACCAAGCGCCTGATTCAGAAGAGCACAGTCAACGGCGACCTGGACTCGGATGCCTATGCTAAGGGCCTTCTCGAGCTCCGCAATACCCCGCGTGCGGATGGACGCTCGCCTGCCGAGATCCTGTACGGCCACCCCCTCCGCACAACGGTGCCCGTCCACCACAAGCACTTCGCCATGACCTGGCAAGAGCGCGCCGACGAGT
>JAXIVJ010015135.1:0-30000 GCA_036785665.1 Chirona hameri
AGCTGTGACAACTGCTTGCGGCACTTCACACACCGGTACTGGGGTTTTGGACCGTTGCGGAAGTACCGCATCATAGTCGTCACGTGACCGTCACACTGCGGGAGCGCGGGATTAAAATTGAGTTCACCGCACACACACTAATATTCGTCTAGGTTGCGGTCATGACGGGCTGGATCGGGAAGCGGTGCTGGCGGAGGGAGCAGGGATGAGACCGCTCCTCTTGCAAAATTCCAGGGCGGCTTCTTCCGTCTCGATGTGACGTAAGAACTGAAAGAGGTCTGGATCGGCCATGAGTCTGGATTGCGGATGATAGGGAATGTGGACGGAGGTGTGGGTAGTGGGGATACATATGAGTAAGGAATGAATGGCATGGATACGGTGTTTGATTAGAGTGTGTGTGTGTGTAGTGAGATGTGTGGTAGTGTGTGTAGTGTGTAGTGTGTGGTTGTGTGTGTATGGTTAGTGTATGTGTATAGAGTATGTGTTTATATATGTAGTATAGTAGTACTGAGTACATAGATATTCGTATATAGTATAGTGTCTGTGTATGAGGTCTGTAAGTGTAATGATGCTGTGGAGTGGCTGATCAGTTTGATCGTTATTGTGTCATAGGTATAGTGTATGTGTACAGAGTAGATAGTACTGTGATGTGTCTATGTGTGTGTAGTGTGGTGTGTGTCGTGTGTGTGTGTGTGTGTGTGTGTGTGAGTGGGGGTGTGTGGGTGGGTGTGGGGGTGTGTGTGTGTAGGAGTGTCGTGTGTGTGTGTAGTGTGGTGTGTGTGTGTAGTGTGTGTGTAGTGTCGTGTGAGTGATGACGTGTGTGTAGTGTGTAGTGTGTAGATAGGTGAGTGAGTGTGTGTATGTGATGAGTATTGTGATGTGTAAGTGGATAGAGTCTGTGACTGATCGTATGAGTATATGATATACATGTAGTATAGTATATTGAAATAGTGTATGAGTAGTGTATAGTGTATAGTGTATAGTGTATAGTAGTCATATGTATGACTAGTATGAGTGTGTATGTGTATAGTGTACATGTCGTATGTGTCATGTGCTATGTGTTGTGTATGTCAGTACTTGTTTATGATGTCTGTGTATCGTGTCATCGTGTACATAATACAGTGTATAGTCAGTATTATGACGTATCAGTGGTATCCAGTAGTAACTGAGTATGTGTATGGTGTATGTGTATGTGTATGCGTGTATCGTGTATGTGTATATGTGTATGTGTATGTGTCTAGTGATACTGTAGTATCGTAGTATCGTGTATGTCGTATAGTGCTAGGGTGTCTGTGTGAAGTGTATGTGTATGTGTATGTAGTATGTGTAAGGTACATGTGTATCAGTGTACTGTGTATCGTGTATAGCGTACTGTGTCATATGTGTCTAGTTTGTATAGAGATATGTAGTATGTGACTATGTGTACTAGTAGAGTCATGATGAATGAGACTATGACGATAATGTGTATGTGTATCAGTGATACATAGTACTAGATGTCTGTGTATGTGTCATAGTGTCTGTGTCATAGTCGTATAGGTATAGCAGTATAGCAGTATACAGTGATGAGTACAAGTTGTAAGTAGTATAAGTGTACATATACAGTATACATATGACATACATAGCATATAGCTATATAGCTATATAATATACAGTATATATATATATATAGTAGTTTATGATATATATATGATATAGATATATGATATATATAGTATATATATTTATATATATATATATATATATGTATATATGTATATGTATATATGTATAGTATGTATATATGTATATATGTATATACTGTATATATGTACTATATGTCTCATATGTATACTAACTGTATATATGTATATATGTATATATGTATATATGTATATATGTAATATATGTCATATATGATATATGTATATATGTATATATGTATATATGTATATATGTATATATGTATATATGTATATATGTATATATGTATAAGTATATATGTATATATGTATATATGTATATATGTATATATTTATATATGTATATATGTATATAATGTTAATATGTATATATGTATATCACTGTATATATGCTATATATTCATATAAGTATATATATATATGAATATATGTACTGTATATGTATTTATGTATATATGTATAATTTGTATATATGTATATATGTACTATAAGTGAATATGTATTTATGGTATATATGTGATATTTGTATATATGTATATTTGTATATTGTATATTATGTAATATATGTATATATGTATCATTTGTATATATGTATATATGTATATATGTATATATGTATATATGTATATATGAACATACTATGGTCTACATGTACACTACTGTATACTATGTATATCATGTATATATGTTATCATATGTATATATG
Source organism: Chirona hameri (assembly GCA_036785665.1). Taxonomy (NCBI): domain Eukaryota; kingdom Metazoa; phylum Arthropoda; class Thecostraca; order Balanomorpha; family Balanidae; genus Chirona; species Chirona hameri. Next base: position 2,386 of record JAXIVJ010015135.1, read on the forward strand.
TACTATATGTATATATGTATATATGTATAATGATATCATGTATAAATCATGTCACTACTATGACTTACTAAACTATATGTATATATGTATATATGTTTATATGTAATATATGTATAATACTGTACTACTATGTACTATACTGTATATATGTATATACTGTATATATGTATATATGTATATATGTATATATGTATTTATGTATAATATGCTATATACTGTATATACTGTACTATATGTACTCTGTACTATAGTACTCACTATGCTATACTATGTATCTATGTATATATGTATTATGTACTATATGTACTATCATGAGTATCATATGTATACTATGTATATATGTATATATGTATATGACTAGTATACTTCTGTACTATATGTATATACTGTATATATGTATATCTGTATATATGTACTATATGTATATATGTATATACTGTATATATGTATATATGTACTATATGTATATATTATTATGTTTATATGTATATATGTATACTATGCTATCTCTGTTATAATATGTATATATGTATATATGTATATATGTATATATAGACTATATGTATATATGTACATAACGGTATATATGTATATATGTATATATGTATATTCTTGTATCTATGTACTATCTGGTAATATCGTCTATATTGATATATGTACTACTATGTACTAATGTCACTACACACTGTACTATATGTACTATCTGTACTTCATGTACTATATGTATCTATGATATATTATACGGATTATATGTATACTAAGTAAATATGTATATATGTATATATGTATAATTTAAACTGTATATCTGTATATATGTATATATGTATATATGTATATATGACTATATATATATGATTACTATGTATATCTGTATATTGTATATAGTCTATACAGTATATATGTATATATGTATATATGTTATATATGTAATATATGTACTACTCATGTACCTATCTGTACTACTACCTGTACTACTCTATACTACAGTCTATATGCTATACTATGTATATCTAATATGTATATATGTATATATGTATATATGTATATATGTATATATGTATATATGTATATATGTATATATGTATATCTGTCATATATGTATATATGTATATAAGTATCATATGTATATATGCTATATATGTATAATACTGTATATATGTATATATGTATATATGTATATATGTACTACTATGCTACTATACTGTATACTCATGTATCTTTATATATGTATATATGTATATATGTATATATGTATATATGTCTATACTGTATATCAGTATATATGTATATATGTATATATGTATATATGTATATATGTATATATGTATATATGTATAATGTACTATACTGCTATCATATGAATAAATGTATATATGTATATCATGTATATATGTCATATATGTATATAGTATATATGTATATATGTAATATGTATATATGTATATATGTATATATGTATAATATGTATTATGTATATATGTATATATGTATATATGTATATATGTAATATATGTATATATGTATATATGTATCCTATGTATATATGTATAATGTATTATGTATATGTATAATGTATATATGTATATATGTATATATGTATATATGTCTATATGCTACTATATGAATATATGTATATATGTATATATGTATATATGTATATATGTATATATGTATATATGTATATCATGTCTATATATGTATATATGTATATATGTATATATGTATATATGTATATATGTATATATGTATATATGTATATATGTATATCTGTACTATATGTATACTATAGTATATATGCTATACTATAGTACTACTATGTATATATGTATATATGTATATATGTATATATGTATTATGTATATATGTATATATGTATAATGTATATATGTATATATGTATATATGTATATATGTATATCATGTACTACTATGTATACTCTGTATATACTGTCACATTACATGCTATATATGTATATATGTCATATACTGTATCTAAGTATATATGTATATATGTATATATATGTATATGTATATGTATATGCTATATGCATGTGCCATGTGCATGTGCCTGAGCATGAGCCATGTGCATGTGCATGTGCATGTGCCATGTGCACAGTGCCATGTGCATGTGCCATGCTGCATGTGCATGAGCATGTGCATGTGCCTGTGCATGTGCATGTGCATGTGCATGTGCATGTTGCATGTGCATGTGCATGTGCATGTGCATGTGCATGTGCATGTGCATGTGCATGTGCATGTGCATGTGCATGTGCATGTGCATGTGCATGTGCATGTGCATGTGCATGTGCATGTGCATGTGCATGTGCAGTGCATGTGCATGTGGCATGCATGTGCATGTGCATGCATGTGCATGTGCATGTGCATGTGCTGCATGTGCAATGTGCATGTGCATGTGCATGTGCATGTGCATGTGCATGTGCATGTGCATGTGCATGTGCATGTGCATGTGCATGTGCATGTGCATGTGATGTGCATGTGCATGTGCATGTGCATGTGCATGTGCATGTGCATGTGCATGTGCATGTGCATGTGCATGTGCATGTGCAATGTGCATGTGCATGTGCATGTGCATGTGCATGTGCATGTGCATGTGCATGTGCATGTGCATGTGCATGTGCATGTGCATGTGCATGTGCATGTGCATGTGCATGTGCATGTGCATGTGCATGTGCATGTGCATGTGCATGTGCATGTGCATGTGCATGTGCATGTGCATGTGCATGTGCATGTGCATGTGCATGTGCATGTGCATGTGCATGTGCATGTGCATGTGCATGTGCATGGCATGTGCATGTGCATGTGCATGTGCATGTGCATGTGCATGTGCATGTGCATGTGCATGTGCATGTGCATGTGCATGTGCATGTGCATGTGCATGTGCATGTGCATGTGCATGTGCATGTGCATGTGCATGTTGCATGTGCATGTGCATGTGCATGTGCATGTGCATGTGCATGTGCATGTGCATGTGCATGTGCAATGTGCATGTGCATGTGCATGTGCATGTGCATGTGCATGTGCATGTGCAATGTGCATGTGCATGTGCATGTGCATGTGCATGTGCATGTGCATGTGCATGTGCATGTGCATGTGCATGTGCATGTGCATGTGCATGTGCATGTGCATGTGCATGTGCATGTGCATGTGCATGTGATGTGCATAGTGCATGTGCATGTGCATGTGCATGTGCATGTGCATGTGCATGTGCATGTGCATGTGCATGTGCATGTGCATGTGCATGTGCATGTGCATGTGCATATGCATATGCATATGCATATGCATATGCATATGCATATGCATATGCATATGTATATGTATATGTATATGTATATATATATATATATATATATATATATATATATATATTCCCTGCAATTTTTTTTGCTGCAAAATCCATATATCTTTCAAAAACTAGCCCCAACAAATGTCTCTAATTGTTCGTTTTGTGGCGTTTTCAACCAAATTACAGTGAGCGACGAGCGCTCTCTTGAACCACCAGCAGAGAATCTACCGTGTGTTCTGGGCCGCACATTCCCGCGGGGGATTCCAGGGAATCCTGGGTAAAGCTCGCCTGGGATTGGCTATGCAAGAGCCCCATGCCATGCAAGGCCCTACATACCCCTATCCCCATGGCACCGCCCGGCGGCGGACGTTGGCAGTGGCGTGAAGAACGTATTGAATGCTTGCACAAAACCAAATTAATGTTTCTAATAATATATTGTTCCATGCATTTTGTAAAGTGGAAAACAAATCTTTAGATATTCTACCTGTGGTTTTGTTTTTTACCAGAGCGGCCTATTGCCACTTCGTGAGTTCCGGGCCCTGGGAAAATTTACCTCTGGTAATTTGGCCAAGCAAAAAAACTGCGTTAACCGGTTTATGCTAACTCGGAGAAAATGCAAAGGGGAAAGGGCCTATCTTACGTGATTCGTTCAAGTCAAAGCTAAATATTTCATTTATTACGTAAAACAGATGAAACACACACATTTTCCTTACCGGTTACCGGTTTATGCTAACCCGGCGAAAATGCAAAGAGGAAAGGGCCTATCTTACGTGATTCGTTCAAGTCAAAGCTAAATATTTCATTTATTACGTAAAAACACATGACACTCATTGTCCTTACCAGTTAGCCGGTTTATGCTAACCCGGCGAAAATGCAAAGTGGAAAGGGCCTATCTTACGTGATTCGTTCAAGTCAAAGCTAAATATTTAATTTATTACGTAAAAACACATGACACACATACACATTTTCGTTTATTTGACGCATAACAAAAAACACATGACATACATACATACAGACGAAATGTGTGGTGTGAGGAGTGGTAGTGTTGTGAAGTGATTGAGTGATGAAACACAGTGATGAAACACAGTTCCCTTGGAGGCATGGAGGGGTTGGGTCGGGTCGGGTCGGAAGGCAGAGGGCAGAGGCAGAGGAAGAGGAGTGGTATAGTTGGTAAAACGGTGACTTCTTAGTGCTCGGTGGCTGGGCTGGCCAGGCCATTCGTCGCAACTAGTCAACTCTCAGGATGAGTTGATCCGTGGTTCACAGGTAGCTGAGGAGGTTTACATGCAGACTCCTGGAACAAAGAGAAAAAAAGTAGTTAAGGGGCTAGAAAGGTATATGAAAAGAGAGGACATTTTGAAGAGAGCATAATCTCTTGGACCCAAAAAGGACCAGAAAACGACCAAAATTCCAACACTGCGTGCATGGCCAGGAACCATGCGCGGCTCGGCGGCGGCTGGTAGCGGACCACCACCACTGGGTCCGCTACCATCCGCCAGTCCCGCATGGCTACCAACCGCTACCAACCGCACCCGTCCTGCCCTGTGGCAGCCGTCGTCACTTGTGCCTCATGTGTATGGCCAGGAACCATGCGCGGCTCGGCGGCGGCTGATAGCGGCGGCTGATAGCGGACCACCACCGCTGGGTCCGCTACCATCCGCCAGTCCCGCATGGCTACCAACAGCTACCAACCGCACCCGTCCTGCCCTGTGCCCTGTCTTGCCCTCATTTCATATTTATCTCTTCTTCCCCAACAAACAGCGATGCAATGTAAAAACGCGATATAGTTTTGTTTTGTCATTTTATTCGTCGAAGGGGTATAGGCCAGGGAGGCCTTGGAGGCGGTTACGATAGCGGCTGTAATGTCGCTCCCGCCGCTCTCGGTTACGGTCCCTCCCGGTCTCTCCTGCTCCACCAGCAGCTCCCCCAACCTAATTGGTGCATCATCTGTAAAGGACAGGTAGTAGGTAATAATGACGTTGTCTTCACAAGCATTTTTCAAATTGTTTATACTAGCACAATTAGTCGGAAGGTTTGGTCATCCGTTACCATTTTTTGCAACTGCTATTTTAGCAGGCTCCTGCTTTTCTTATCTTGGTTTTGCGTGATTTTCTTGCCATTTTTCTAGTGTTGCTTTTCCCGCCTTATCTTGTTTGTAAATGGTTGCTCGATTTGCGAATTACTGATTGCTATTTCATGTTTGCCGTTTGCTATATGTTTGGTCCTGGGTCTTATTCCTTTCCTTTTAAGGAGATGGTTTACTTGATATGCCGATTCCTCTGCATTTATTTCTTTTCATGTTTGTTGGCTGTGGGGTATGCCCAACTAGCTGGCCGGTATTATCCGATTTCCAAATTTGGATGTCATGGTAGAACCGTCTTCAACTCACCATCCTGAACATTTTTTTTATCGTCGATCCACATATAATATACTGCTTTTCACAAACGGAACATTTGATGTCATTCTATGGGTGGAGCAATCGCTAGGTGAATGGAATGGAATGTAATGCATGGAAAAGTTAGTTATTGAATGCAATTAATATAATTAATTATTAATATCTCCTAGCTCCAGCTCCAGTCGCGTGACTGTGGCGCAGACGGCATATTCGGTCTTCTCGTGGCCGTTGGCCAGCAGCTCGGCCCGCTTGGCGCGCTCCAGCAGCTCTACGTCCCCCTTCTCCCACTCAAAGATGCATGCTGAGAAGCGGCCCATGAACACTCCGTAGAGCGGGTTGGACGAGGTCGTCAAGCCGAGGGTGAAGCGACGCAGAAAATGCCACGCGTCCATTCGAACGATCAGCTGCGGCCCGGCTCCAAACAGCTGCTGGAGCCGAGACTTGCCGGCCCTCGCGTAGCAGCAGTCGCGCGGTCCGTGTAGAGGACGGCGGGTGGCGATTTCCCGGCGCTGTGGAACCGCGCCACCAGGCCGGCCGCCATCGGCTCCAGCGCGTCGTGCGACTCAGAGTGGTCAGCACGCACGGAGGTCAAAGCCGACTACTTCGAATCCGGAGTTATTTCCCCGAAAGGAAATGGCGTTGGCCCGGGTGCGCAGCCAAAGGAGATCATCCTCTAGCCTCGTTTGACATTGTTTGACATAACCCTGCCACAAGCACGTGGTCAGGGTTCCGCACCCGGAAGCGGTGAAGGCTGGCAACAATAACACCGAATTCTAACAGAACCTTTCGGATGTTATTGAAGCAGTGCAGCGGGAGCCTTGCCGGCGCAGCTGATGCCATGAACGGGCGCAGGGGCGCACTCTGGGGCGTGCGCAGGGAGCCGCAGATGCGGGAGCCTTTCCGGCGCAGCTGATGCCATGGATGATGCCTCTGGCAGCATGTGTCAGGTTCTTTCCCACATTATTGTAAGAGAAAGTAAACAAAACGCATTCTTAGTTTCCTTTACCTTCCACCGATACTGCTTCCGAGCCACGCAAACGCTCGATCCCAGACCAGGGTCAAAGATTTATCTCTCCGCAGTGGGTCAATGGTATGACAAATGTTACAAAACCATAGCCTGATCAAGTATTGCTGGCTGATCGATGTAAAATATTTTGCTGGTACCAACGTTGTGATGACTCACCGAGTAGCCCACACCGGCACCGCGCAACGCCACCAAACAGAAGGCATTGTCCGGCGCCTCGCGCATGGAGCGGGCACGCCTCGATCGGAAACATCCAAATATTCAAGACCATATACAGTTCATCTCCGCTCGCACTGCATAAATAAATAAATAAGCTATGACAAGTACTAAAGGTTTGCGAAGTCATTTTTGCGACGAATGTTAGTCTTTTACTGTTCTAGGGGCAATCAGTATGCACAAACGGCATAACAGGGACATTCATTTTGTTCAGAATGGTAGTCCCGCATGCCAGGTCATCGTGGCTTAACCCTGCCAGGTAGAGGGGTTACGCTACGACCAGCCGAGGCGTCAGCCGTCAGCAGTAGGGTCTTAGTCTGATCAGTCTTCAGCAGCCAGTGTGGCATGCGAATATACATATTGTAACTGCAGCTGTATCGCGTGTTGCACAAATTGTAAGTAAAACTAATGCATCAACCAGCTAGCGATGCCTTACCTTGATAAGCTCTGCATACCAACGGGCGCTGACGGGGACGCGGCTTGATGCCCCTCTCGCGAGGCCAGGTCCACGTCTGCGCTTAGATATGTAGCCTCTCACGCCACTCCGTCCTCGTTCATACGCACGTGGGACGCCAATTTCTGAGAATGCGACGGCTGTTAATCGTGATGCTATTGATGGATATCGTGATGATGATAATTATTAGTATTATTCTTGTTAGGAATCACAGGTGTTAATAGAACATGACCGTATTTTCAGTGCGACCATAACAAATACATTCCTCCTCCCCCCTACTCGACCCGTCCTTCCGCATTATCATCAATATTATCGCTATTGATAATTATCGGTAACAACAATCATTTACTGGATGCCCGAACGCGATCCGGGAAAAATATCCCGGATCCGACACAGCGCTATTGGCGCTACACTACAGTCAGTCGTGTCAATTTCACACAATGTTCAACCGTGTCTCACCTGGGATGAAGTGGCAGAGGTTGAGGTGATAGCTCTTGAGACCATGAAGTGGCAGAGGTGGAGGTGCTAGCTCTTGAGACCATGAAGTGGCAGAGGTGGAGGTGATAGCTCTTGAGACCAGCCTTGGAATTTTGGGCCATTTTCTGGACTGTTTGGGTCCAAAGAATTTTGCTCTCTGTTCAGGAAATTTGCTCTCTTGTCGCCTCATCTTACTGACATTGTAGTTAAATTATAATTCAATTTTCCTCACAAGAATTTAATATCTATTACAAATCAGGATGTTTTTACTTTCCAAATAAAATAATTAAAACAAAAATGAAAATCTTAACTTGCCTGACAATACAATTGTACTCTCCACCTATGGATTTTTACTCTCCGGGACCAGGTCATGAAATGAAAAATCCACAACTGCTTGAGACCACGAAGTGGCAGAGGTGGAGGTGATAGCTCTTGAGACCATGCAGTGGCAGAGGTGGTGGTGATAGCTCTTGTGGAGGTGATAGCTCTTGAGACCATGAAGTGGCAGAGGTGGAGGTGATAGCTCCTGAGACCATGAAGTGGCAGAGGTGGAGGTGATAGCTCTTGAGACCATGAAGTGGCAGAGGTGGAGGTGTTAGCTCTTGAGACCATGAAGTGGTAGAGGTGGAGGTGATAGCTCTTGAGACCATGAAGTGGCAGAGGTGGAGGTGTTAGCTCTTGAGACCATGAAGTGGCAGAGGTGGAGGTGATAGCTCTTGAGACCATGAAGTGGCAGAGGTGGAGGTGTTAGCTCTTGAGACCATGAAGTGGCAGAGGTGGAGGTGTTAGCTCTTGAGACCATGAAGTGGCAGAGGTGGAGGTGATAGCTCTTGAGACATGTGGTGCCGCGGCTGCACCGGTAGACTTGCAGGGTGACCATCTTCCCATCTTCGTCCATCGGGTCGCCCATCTTGCTGCTGCCGGTACGGACGTAGAGCGGCGGCAGCCGGGAGCCGACGTCCTCCGGGTCCTGCAGGCGGAGCACATGCCGCCGCTGCTCCTCCCAAATCTGCTTAATTTCCTCTGCCTTGAGGAGCGGCGTGCCGAGGTCGTCGGTGGCGTCGGCCAACTCCAGCAGCAGTCGCTGGATCTTGTCCACGGTGGACTGAAGGCCGGCTGTGGCGTACCAGCTCCTGGCGGCTGACGGCGGCGCGGACGGCCCAGGTCGAGGGCTCGCTGACGCCGCTGGTCTCCAGCTGTTGTTGATTCTCCCTCCGGGCTCGCGCAGCGAGCCGTAGTTATACACAACTATGGAGGTATCTGGTGGCTGTTTCTCAGGAACCACTTTAAACTATGAGATTGTGTCCCTAGCCTGTCCCTAGCAGTTTATTTCTATTTTGTTTCCTATTAGTACCATTGTGTCCTCTTCCATGATGCATTTATGTACTGGCATGATAAACAACACAACACAGTTTAAAAACAACATATATTGGTGTAAGGCCGCCACCTCCAAACCTTCCAGAATGCCCTTGATGTTCGCTGCGAACGATGAAACGAAACAGCGTTTCCGAAGTTGAGGCTGGTAAATGTTGATGACAGGTAGCCATCAGTCATCCATCTTATCTAGCAAATAATCATATCAAAATCACATGTTCCCCACAACCGTGTGATTACACCAAATTGTTGTTTCTCAGGAACCACTTTAAACTATGAGATCCTTGCCATTCCTGTCCCTAGCAGTTTATATATATTTTGTTTCCTATTAGTACCATTGTGTCCTCTTTCATGATGCATTTATGTACTGGCATGATAAACAACACAACACAGTTTAAAAACAACATATATTGGTGTAAGGCCGCCACCTCCAAACTTTCCAGAATGCCCTTGATGTTCGCTGCGAACGATGAAACGAAACAGCGTTTCCGAAGTTGAGGCTGGTAAATGTTGATGACAGGTAGCCATCAGTCATCCATCTTATTTAGCAAAGAATCATATCAAAAGCACATGTTCCCCACACAGATTGAAATTCCCACCCCACTGACTCACATGCCCACCACTCCCCAGTCTGACTATAAGAGTCTTCGACTCTAGACTAGAATACAGCGTGTGCGTTAGTGGCGCCCAGACCTGGCGCACTATTGCACTCCAGACAACGACGTTTGCCGCTCCGGACAGGTGGACACCGTCGTCCTCCCATACAGCGTCAGGGAGGCTAGGCGGCACCACATCACACTTGGCATCCACGACCATCGGCACGGACTCGGCGCTGCCCAGCACGGCCCCGGCGCTGCCCGGCACGGCCCCGGCGCTGCCCGGCACGGGCCCGGCGCGGCCCCGGTGCTGCCCAGCACGGGCCCGGCGCTGCCCGGCACGGCCCCGGTGCTGCCCGACACGGCCCCCGGCGTCACCGCTGGCCGCCCCGCCACCGGCGCAGGCCAGCCTCAGCACGGCTTCAACACCACGTACCCGTGCCCCGCCGAAGGGCGAGGTCGCGGTACGCGATGGTAAGCCGGCGAAGCTCGACCAGCGCCGGTGGAGGCAGATCACGGCGAGGTACCGGACTAAAAAAATGGCACGCGTGCCACGGCAACACTCCAGGGCCTTCACGAAGTCCGCCATGCCCTCTTCACATTTGTCCAGGGCCTCGGCGTAGTCCTCCCGCAGACGCTCGTCAGTTTTCCCTCGAGTGAGGGCACAACCCCCCCCCCAACTTTCGGAAGGTGGCGGCGTCCTTTAACCCGCGAGTCACTGGGGGGGGGGGGGGGGGGGGGGGGGGGGGGTAGCCCCCCTTAGGAATATTAGGAATATCTCAACAACTAATGCAGATATCGACGCTAAACTTTCTGTACCTTTCCGGGCATCATTTTTACACCATTTGAGAACAAATGAAACAATTTCGTCAGAAATTAGTGACGTCACTAAACACGATTTTGACACCAAAATCATCTAAACTTTGCCAGACCGTACAAACGCCGTATTTGAAGCAAAATGCAATCGAAAAACGCTTAAAGGTAGAAAATTGCCAGGGCTACAAACCAGCTATCTCGAAATTTCTCAATCACAAAATCACAAAATCAAATTTTTCAAAGATATTGAAAAAACAGAATATATGTCAGATAACGACATTGGGCAACTACCATACCAAATTTCAAAATTATATAATCTTTTTTGACTGACATACTCGACACTTAACACCCATAATCGTATCCATCAAGCTCCCAAAATAATTAGTAACCTAAGGAATAAAGTGATTTCAAGACATTTCATACTCTTCTATGCGTTTATCTTACCTTTCTCTTTGCTATCACCGACGATTCGTGCTTGATCGCAATGCGCTACTACCAACACGATGCAATCCCCAAGTCCCGAAAATTTGAAATGGCGGAGACACAGCAAGCAGACGCAGAGGCGTATAGAGATGTTGCGCCAAGGAAGTACTCACTTGCTTATTGTATCGAAATGTTTACTGTTTGTTAAAGGTCTGTGGCCTAAATATTATGAAATAATAACGTTTTTGATACTTTTAAATTTTAAAATATCTTTGAGGAAAAGGTCATAGTATTTCGATTTTTAACTTTCAGTATTTAGGTAGAAGTACCTACTTGTTATGTGGGGTATTTTACCGGCGCTTTGCCCGCCGACGTCAATCACAGCCATGTATAGCTGCGACTAGCGCGTCGGAGGGTTCAGCTTGGTCGCCATGCAATCTGCCACGTTGCATGGATGAAGGCTTAGCCTCTGTTTACATCCGGATCCCAGCTCTAACCGAGCGGACCGTCCGATGCTACCCTGCCCTACTTGGCGGCGGTATCCGGTCCGCTCTATCCCGGCGTGGAATCCAGATGCGGACTTCAGTGTCCTAATGTTACGGGCGCGGAATACACTGGAGCTATCTCTGTCGTTACTGAAGAAGTACACATTGGGTTGGATCACCGTCCGTCCATCATGTGCACCATGTGGACCATGAAGACAATGTGGACCATGTGGACCATGTGGTATTCTACCTCTCGCGTTATTCTCCCACCCCTAAAGAACTTTGCCATTCGAGTCGCTTCGGGTCGAGCGTGAACGTTGGCAGGAGGCAAATGTGAGACGGTTCACCTGCGCCTCCGCTCACCACGCCGGCTGAAGATTGTCTGCGCACTGATGTGAACGGCCTGTCGCCAGGGCTGCGACGTCGACGGCGAAGAGAGAGGTGGTAGTGGAGGTCATCTTTAAGGTCCTCATCGATGTCATTGGCATATATCAGCCAGAGGAGAAGCCGCGATTTTCAGCCCTGCATCTCTCGTTTTAACAAAGATTACAACAAAGGACTCAGTCATGTACTTGCTTGCCGACATCTTTGCGATGCACGTGTGGGTTTCTTCAGCTCCAGCGCGCTACCCCTACCACAGCTCCTGCGTGATGATTGGTGCTTTACTCCCGAGGTTTTTCGTTTTCATCTTCGTGTTCGTGTGATTTGCTCGCCAGTTGCCTAATGGTGCTTGTCCCACTGTCTTGTTTGCAAATGGTTTGCTCGATTTGCTTGCGGACATCTTTGCGTTTAGCGTGTGAGGTTCTTAGCTATAGTGCGCTAACCCTAACAAAGCTGTGTGATGATTGGTGTTTTTTTTGTTTCATTTCTTATCCTCGATTTTGCGTGATTTTCTCGCCAGTTTTCTAGTGTTGCTTGTCCCGCCTTATCTTGTTTGCAAATGGTTTGCTCGATTTGCGAATTACTGATTGCTATTTCATATTTGGCAGTTTGCTCGATGTTTGGTCCTGAGTTTTATTCCTTTCCTTTTGGAGATGATTTACTCCTTTGGAGATGATTTACTTGATGTGCCGATTTCTCTGCACTTATTTCTTTTCATGTTCTCGCTGACGCCGCTGGTCTCCAGCTGTTGTTGTTGATGCTCCTCCCTCCGGGTTCGCGCAGCGAGCCGTAGTCATAAACGACTATGGAGGTATCTGGTGGCGTCCGCCAGGACCAGCTCGGTCCGCTTGTCGCGCTCCAGCAATGCCACGTCATCGGCGTTCCCATTCAAAAAAGCACGCTGATAGCGAGCTCATCGGCGTGCCGTAGAGCGTGTGGCTGGGGCTGGTGACGCCGAGGTCAAACTGGCGCATGAAGTGCCAGACGTCGAGGCGGATCACCAGCTCCGGCCAGGCGCCGAACAGCTCCTTCAGCCGGTACCGGCCACCGCCCACGCGACAGCAGTCCCTGTCCGTGTACAGGACGGCTGGCTGGCGCGGCGGTAGGAGTCGACGACCTGGCCGCCAGCGGATCCAGGGTGTCGAGGCTCTCCGACATGGTGAACACGGTATTCAGCACCTGGCCTCGCTCGTTGGCCACAGACGTGGCCCAGGCGGCCGAGTCGGCGGCGAGGTCAGCCAGCTTCTTAGTCACATGCCGGAATCACACTTCAATGCAATGCAATGTACGCTAGCACACGAATTTTACGGCTAAAATATTTTGAATATGCCGTGGACAAAATAAATTATGCACTCTCTTACCAGCTTGGTGGAGTCAATCTTCAGGATCGCTCCGTAGGTCGAGGTGGTCGCTGCCTTGAGCAGCGGCAGCCGTCGTCACTTGTGCCTCACGTGCATGGCCAGGAACCATGCGGGGCTCGGCGGCGACTGGTAGCGGACCACCACCGCTGGGTCCGCTACCATCCGCCAGTCCCGTATGGCTACCAACCGCTACCAACCGCACCCGTCCTGCCCTGTGCCCTGTCTTGCCCTCATTTCATATTTATCTCTTCTTCCCCAACAAACAGCGATGCAATGTAAAAACGCGATATAGTTTTGTTTTGGTCATTTTATTCGTCGAAGGGGTTTGGTCCTGTGTCTTGTTACTTTCCTTTTAAGAGAGATGGTTTTAGCAACTGCTATTTTTAGCAGGCTCCTGCTTTCTTATCTTGGTTTTGCGTGATTTTCTCGCCAGTTTTCTAGTGTTGCTTTTCCCGCCTTATCTTTGTTTGCAAATGGTTGCTCGATTTGCGAATTACTGATTGCTATTTCATGTTTGCCGTTTGCTCGATGTTTGGTCCTGTGTCTTATTCCTTTCAGGCCAGGGAGGCCTTGGAGGCGGTTACGATAGCGGCTGTAATGTCGCTCCCGCCGCTCTCGGATACGGTCCCTCCCGGCCCGTCTCTCCTCCTGCTCCACCAGCAGTTCCCCCAACCGCTGCGCTAATTGGTGCATCATCTATAAAGGACAGGTAGTAGGTAATAATGACGTCTTCACAAGCATTTTTCAAATTGTTTATACTAGCATAATTAGTCTGAAGGTTTGGTCATCATCCGTTCCCATTTTTAGCAACTGCTATTTTTAGCAGGCTCCTGCTTTCTTATCTTGATTTTGCGTGATTTTCTCGCCAGTTTTCTAGTGTTGCTTTTCCCGCCTTATCTTTGTTTTCAAATGGTTGCTCGATTTGCGAATTACTGATTGCTATTTCATGTTGCCGTTTCCTCGATCTTTGGTCCTGTGTCTTATTCCTTTCCTTTTAAGGAGATGGTTTACTTGATGTGCCGATTCCTCTGCATTTATTTCGTTTCACGTTTGTAGGCTGTGGGTATGCCCAACTAGCTGGCCGGTATTATCCGATTTCCAAATTTGGATGTCATGGTAGAACCGTCTTCAGCTCACCATCCTGAACATTTGTTTATCGTCGATCCACATATCCTGAATACTGCTTTTCACAAACGGAACATTGATGTAATTCTATGGGTGGAACAATCGGCTAGGTGAATATAATGGAATGTAATGCATGGCAAAAATTAGTTATTGAATGCAATTCAGAGGTGGTCAGCACGGTATCGAGGACTTGGCCGAGCTCGTTGCCCACGGAGGTCGCCCAGGCCGCTGTCTGCGTCGCCAGCCCCGACAGCTTCTTGGTCACCTGCCGGGGAAGGTGGTGATGAGGATTGCAGTGATAATGACGAGGCGCAATTTCATTTCACTCGGCGGTTTCTTCACGTGCTACATTTCTGACTGTTTCACTGCTAAAACGAAATGCTTATTTTGTTCAGTATGCATCTCGCAACATAGTGCGAGCGCATTAAAGGAAATGGTTCACCTTCGGATTTTTTTTCTTCAGAACACGATTTTATTATATTTTTTAATACAGTTTCTTTTTTTCTTTTTAAAAATGGTCCTACATCGCGCCAATTCAGGACAGAAGGTTGTAAATTATTGATTTTATGGTGTGCGTTATTGGTCTGCGCATGCTCCATGGCAGTGCTGGCACTTTCAGACGGTACGGTACATCATATATGCGCCGTATTCCTTCGCCAAAAGGTCAAATATCTTCGGCTGGAGTCTTTTCAGTCGAGAAAAGTTCCTGATTTCTCAACACGGGCTACAAAACTGCTATTTCAGTTCAAAACCCACGTTGAAGGTGAACTATTTCCTTTAAGCGTCACAGCGCTCGGGTGTGGCCACAATAACAAACATACAATACAATACCACATATATTACTATACTTAATACTAAATAATATATTTTATGTTATATTCAAATGCATGCTACGTGGCCGCCTCGCAGCAGGATCGGTACGGCCCGGCCAGCGCGTTCTTGTACGAGTTTAGAACTGGGAACCGGCCACGTAGCAGGGCCTACAGCGCGGGGGCCGGCAGCAGGGCGGACGGTGGCAGCAGGGCCGACGGCACCAGTGGTGCTGGCAGCAGGCCTTCTTGCCAGCCGGGGTCCGACGGGCATCGGCGAGTCGGTCTGCGTCGTTCGATGCGCCGGCCGGGACGGCTGGGCTTCCGTCACGGAAGGCCGGTGCAAGCGGCTCGATGACGCCGTGGCACGCCCCGTGTCAATGTACCGCCTCAGGGTGGTCATGGAGATCGTCTGCAATGAGCAAAAACCCAGTATTGATCAGCATGACGCAATGATAATTGGAAGAGTTCACGGTAAGATTCGCCCTGGTCTCAGACTCGCACTAATGTCACGCAAGTCAGCCGGTCAGTCGGTGATGAATTAAGTTTGCGTCCTTGTTAATCTCTTTCACGCCGATCGTATGTGATGTCTATTGTCTACCGTACCGACCGGGCTCCACTGGATCGCTCCGTCCTCCATCCCCCAGATTAGCCCGAGTATAACATAAGTCTTACATACACACATACCATACATACATCCAATATATATACATACAATACAAGTATGCTAAACGAAAGGATAAGTCCGTCTGGTCGGTACTTGGCAGGGGCTTTGTGGCAGCGGCCGCGGGGAGCGACGGAACTCTGGGCAGCCAACCACTGGTCCTTGGTCTGGTCACCACTCCTAGCCGGACAGTAGATCCGACCAGCCGCTAGGACCGCTAGGACCAGCACGTTCCCATTACGTCACATTAAACAGGTCACGTCACATTAAACAAGGCATTATTCCAGTCGCCACACAGCTGGTCGCTTTCTTTCATTTGTAAAACGTCTTGTCTAGATGAAGTATGTATGTCTGATACAAGTACAATACCTCTCCGCCTCTACATTCATCCATACATCAATACCTCCATACATCCATACACACACACCCACACACATACATACAATGCATACATAAATACACACACACATACATACAATGCATACATAAATGCATGCATAAATGCAATACACAATGCATACATAAATGCAATGCATACTGCCATGGAGCATGCCATGCATGCTCCATGGCAGTGCTGGCACTTTCAGACGGTACGGTACATCATATATGCGCCGTATTCCTTCGCCAAAAGGTCAAATATCTTCGGCTGGAGTCTTTTCAGTCAAGAAAAGTTCCTGATTTCTCAACACGGGCTACAAAACTGCTATTTCAGTTCAAAACCCACGTTGAAGGTGAACTATTTCCTTTAAGCGTCACAGCGCTCGGGTGTGGCCACAATAACAAACATACAATACAATACCACATATATTACTATACTTAATACTAAATAATATATTTTATGTTATATGCAAATTCATGCTACGTGGCCGCCTCGCAGCAGGATCGGTACGGCCCGGCCAGCGCGTTCTTGTACGAGTTTAGAACTGGGAACCGGCCACGTAGCAGGGCCGACAGCGCGGGGGGCCGGCAGCAGGGCGGACGGTGGCAGCAGGGCCGACGGCACCAGTGGTACTGGCAGCAGGCCTTCTTGCCAGCCGGGGTCCGACGGGCATCGGCGAGTCGGTCCGCGTCGTTCGATGCGCCGGCCGGGACGGCTGGGCTTCCGTCACGGCAGGCCGGTGCAAGCGGCTCGATGACGCCGTGGCACGCCCCGTGTCAATGTACCGCCTCAGGGTGGTCATGGAGATCGTCTGCAATGAGCAAAAACCCAGTATTGATCAGCATGACGCAATGATAATTGGAAGAGTTCACGGTAAGATTTGCCCTGGTCTCAGACTCGCACTAATGTCACGCAAGTCAGCCGGTCAGTCGGCGATGAATTAAGTTTGCGTCCTTGTTAATCTCTTTCACGCCGATCGCATGTGATGTCTATTGTCTACCGTACCGACCGGGCTCCACTGGATCGCTCAGTCCTCCATCCCCCAGATTAGCCCGAGTATAACACAAGTCTTACATACACACATACCATACATACAAACAATATATACATACAATACAAGTATGCTAAACGAAAGGATAAGTCCGTCTGGTCGGTACTTGGCAGGGGCTTTGTGGCAGCGGCCGCGGGGAGCGACGGAACTCTGGGCAGCCAACCACTGGTCCTTGGTCTGGTCACCACTCCTAGGCGGACAGTAGATCCGACCAGCCGCTAGGACCGCTAGGACCAGCCTCCCTAGCCGTGTCCGGCTAGGGAGGGGGCGAGAAGGTGGACTAGCACGGCAAGGGGACGGACAGTCGCGGGACGGGGGCGGAAAAGGGACGGGGACGGATGGGACAGGAACTGGACAGGGACGGGGACTGGGCGGAAAAGGGGACAGGTATGAGGGATGCTTACGAGCAATCACAACAAATGCGTCGGCGTCTGATCCTCCCGCCGCTGTCGTCACGTTCCCATTACGTCACATTAAACGCGTCACGTCACATTAAACAAGGCATAATTCCAGTCGCCACACAGCTGGTCGCTTTCTTTCATTTGTAAAACGTCTTGTCTAGATGACTGTGTACACACACACACACACACACACACACACACACACACACACACACACACACACACACACACACACACACACACACACACACACACACACACACACACACACACACACACACACACACACACACACACACACACACACACACACACACACACACACACACACACACACACACACACACACACACACACACACACACACACACACACACACACACACACACACACACACACACACACACACACACACACACACACACACACACACACACACACACACACACACACACACACACACACACACACACACACACACACACACACACACACACACACACACACACACACACACACACACACACACACACACACACACACACACACACACACACACACACACACACACACACACACACACACACACACACACACACACACACACACACACACACACACACACACACACACACACACACACACACACACACACACACACACACACACACACACACACACACACACACACACACACACACACACACACACACACACACACACACACACACACACACACACACACACACACACACACACACACACACACACACACACACACACACACACACACACACACACACACACACACACACACACACACACACACACACACACACACACACACACACACACACACACACACACACACACACACACACACACACACACACACACACACACACACACACACACACACACACACACACACACACACACACACACACACACACACACACACACACACACACACACACACACACACACACACACACACACACACACACACACACACACACACACACACACACACACACACACACACACACACACACACACACACACACACACACACACACACACACACACACACACACACACACACACACACACACACACACACACACACACACACACACACACACACACACACACACACACACACACACACACACACACACACACACACACACACACACACATACACACATACACACATACACATGTTAGGTAGAGACAGCGATCCTTTTCTGGCCGTGTATTGCCGTCCCCACGTCCGCTCAGCTCCAGCGCCAGGTCACAATTGCCACCCGCCCCCGGCTCTCGCTCCGACCCCGAGCGCCGGCGGTCGCAGGGGCGCGCCCAGCTGGAGGCGGACCCGGCCGCCCGCAGAGGCGCGCCCAGCAGGAGGCGCGGCAAGGGCGCCGCACATGTATCATGATTCACGCGCCCCACACACCTCCCCCCAACATAAAATGGAAAGCCTCTGTTTATCATGAAACCAAACACACGCAGAAGAACAAAACAAAACGACAAACAAAACCAAGATCTATTAACAGCTGACCGTGTCGATATCGAGCACGTCGTCTGTTAGCTCCGGCAGTTAGTAACTAAATAAGTTGCACAACTTCTTCACGACCTTTTGGTACCCCAGAGGGCTCAGGTGGACGCCGTCCCGCTTGAACCAATGGCAGGCGATGTCGTTCCGAACCACGTGCCGGCGCCTGACCATGCTGGTCAGGGAGCGTCCGAGGTAGGGCACGAACTGCGCCCCGTGTGCCGCTGCCATCCTCCTCATGGCCTGGTCAGCGCGGAACGCCGGGGTTTCCTCGTATTGTACCCCCATGTCGCACCAGAGTCGAGGAGCCGGGCCTGCCAAAATAACTTCGTTAGAACGTAGCTCCTCCAACACCTCCTCCACGTCCCTTTCGGACAGACCCCTTGGCTCCTCATTGGGCCTGCCGTACACCTCATTACCCCCAAGCCATATAAACACTTTCCCTAGCCTTAGGTTCTGTTTACGAGCCTCATCCTCCCACTCCTGGATGTGCTCCCTAATCAACTGCCTTTCCTTTGACCATGTACTTCCCCGCACAGCCAGGTTCAGCACGAACTCCCTTGGGCCAAGTGGGAGGTCAAGGTTGGCCGCCAAACTATCCCCCAGGATTAGGTTCAGCTTTCCCTCCCGTGTGCTCTGTTGCGTGGCCGCGCGAGCTGCGCCGGGGATTGCTTGGAGGTACGACCGCTGGCGGCCTGTCTCCGCCAGGCCAGCTGTCGCGGCTGAGTTGGAGGGCGCCTCCTCCGCCAACGCCATCTGGAAGGCCGGCTCCTGCAGCAACTTCCCAAGCTCCATGGCCGTGTCGTCTGCTGTCCCGGTACCATCCTCCTTGGGGAACGTGGGAACATACATTTCTATGAGCCCCCGCACGTCCTCATCATAAATGCCTTGCCCTAAGGCCTCGGCCTCCGTGAGGAGGTCATCTACATCGACGGCTCCCGGGCTGACATAACGACTAGGGGCCTTAATCGAGGGGTCCGCCATCGGTAAATCGAGTGGCGTGACCTCGTCGGCCTCATCACCCCTTATCGACTCTACCGTCGCGTTACCGTCTGGAGATGGTTTTCCCAGTCTCCGACAGAACTGTTGCATCGAGTTTGAGCTCACCCATGATCTGATCGAGCGCCCCTGCACTGATCTGAGCCGAAGCAACGGCTGTGCTGGGGACGTCGTACATGCCTTTACCATCTTCGTGGACAGAGTACAGAGTTCCGATCTCTGTACCGGGAGGGAGCGTGACTGCCTGGCTCCCGATGTTTGTGATCTGGACTGGTACTGTTGCCTCCCTTGTTACCGCTGCAACCACGCGGGGGACCCTCCACTCTTGGTCGTTCCCCACTGAGCGTGGTTCCAGTACGCCTTGCCAGGTGGCTTCCCTGGCGATCTTCTGTGGCTGGTGGCTTCCCTGAAGATCGCCAGGGAAGATCGCCAGGGATTCACAGAAGATCGCCAGGTGGCTTCCCTGGCGATCTTCTGTGGCTTTGCTAACAGACGACGTGCTCGATATCGACACGGTCAGCTGTTAGCTCCGGCAGTTAGTAACTAAATAAGTTGCACAACTTCTTCACGACCTTTTGGTACCCCAGAGGGCTCAGGTGGACGCCGTCCCGCTTGAACCAATGGCAGGCGATGTCGTTCCGAACCACGTGCCGGCGCCTGACCATGCTGGTCAGGGAGCGTCCGAGGTAGGGCACGAACTGCGCCCCGTGTGCCGCTGCCATCCTCCTCATGGCCTGGTCAGCGCGGAACGCCGGGGTTTCCTCGTATTGTACCCCCATGTCGCACCAGAGTCGAGGAGCCGGACACAGAGACCCCCCTAACGCTATCATCAATGTCAAGAAAATAGACAACAAATGATCCTTGTCAGGGAGGTCTCAATTTAGAAAGAAAAAGTCCTAGATCATGTCTTAAAACCAAACGCTCTAACGAACTCCTTAGCTTCCACTACTAGCTGAACTACGGATGACCTACCAACGGGCCGGTCATCCAACAATGCCCAAAGACCATCTGCCACTCTAGGTCTTTCTCTGCGCAGCGGCCACCTCGCTTGGTCCTGCTGTGGCTCTCGCTCCGACCTCGCTCTCACTCTGCCATTTGACAAAGTCAGCCCACTTCCTTGTTCCGTACTTCTCTCTGAACTCCATGACGTCTGTCAGGAGTCGAAGAAACTTCTTCTTGTTGCCCTCTTCAATCATCGGAGAGCTCGCTGTTAGTACAGCAAACCTTTCGGCCTGCTGTTCTTCAGTCCCCGTGGCTTTGCCTCTCCGGTACTCAACACTCAGCTTCCCCTGCCTAGTGACAAACTCTTGCCACCAGACGTGTTGCTCAGTGAGGATGTAGGGCAGGCAGTTGGCTCCTAGCACCCACTCCCTTGCCTTCTTGGCAGGACTCATCACCGTGAGATGAGCCAAGACGTGCAAGGAAGGACCTGGGTAGCTCAGGGAGATGCGTGGAAGCGTCAATGCTTCCATCTTCCCTGCCGCCCGATCTTGCACTCCGTACTTGGACAGCAAGGCTGCCACCCTGTTCTGTGTTTCCTCGTCCTGGAACTGCGCCCCGTGTGCCGCTGCCATCCTCCTCATGGCCTGGTCAGCGCGGAACGCCGGGGTTTCCTCGTATTGTACCCCCATGTCGCACCAGAGTCGAGGAGCCGGACACAGAGACCCCCCTAACGCTATCATCAATGTCAAGAAAATAGACAACAAATGATCCTTGTCAGGGAGGTCTCAATTTAGAAAGAAAAAGTCCTAGATCATGTCTTAAAACCAAACGCTCTAACGAACTCCTTAGCTTCCACTACTAGCTGAACTACGGATGACCTACCAACGGGCCGGTCATCCAACAATGCCCAAAGACCATCTGCCACTCTAAGGTCTTTCTCTGCGCAGCGGCCACCTCGCTTGGTCCTGCTGTGGCTCTCGCTCCGACCTCGCTCTCACTCTGCCATTTGACAAAGTCAGCCCACTTCCTTGTTCCGTACTTCTCTCTGAACTCCATGACGTCTGTCAGGAGTCGAAGAAACTTCTTCTTGTTGCCCTCTTCAATCATCGGAGAGCTCGCTGTTAGTACAGCAAACCTTTCGGCCTGCTGTTCTTCAGTCCCCGTGGCTTTGCCTCTCCGGTACTCAACACTCAGCTTCCCCTGCCTAGTGACAAACTCTTGCCACCAGACGTGTTGCTCAGTGAGGATGTAGGGCAGGCAGTTGGCTCCTAGCACCCACTCCCTTGCCTTCTTGGCAGGACTCATCACCGTGAGATGAGCCAAGACGTGCAAGGAAGGACCTGGGTAGCTCAGGGAGATGCGTGGAAGCGTCAATGCTTCCATCTTCCCTGCCGCCCGATCTTGCACTCCGTACTTGGACAGCAAGGCTGCCACCCTGTTCTGTGTTTCCTCGTCCTGGAACTGCGCCCCGTGTGCCGCTGCCATCCTCCTCATGGCCTGGTCAGCGCGGAACGCCGGGGTTTCCTCGTATTGTACCCCCATGTCGCACCAGAGTCGAGGAGCCGGACACAGAGACCCCCCTAACGCTATCATCAATGTCAAGAAAATAGACAACAAATGATCCTTGTCAGGGAGGTCTCAATTTAGAAAGAAAAAGTCCTAGATCATGTCTTAAAACCAAACGCTCTAACGAACTCCTTAGCTTCCACTACTAGCTGAACTACGGATGACCTACCAACGGGCCGGTCATCCAACAATGCCCAAAGACCATCTGCCACTCTAGGTCTTTCTCTGCGCAGCGGCCACCTCGCTTGGTCCTGCTGTGGCTCTCGCTCCGACCTCGCTCTCACTCTGCCATTTGACAAAGTCAGCCCACTTCCTTGTTCCGTACTTCTCGCTGAACTCCATGACGTCTGTCAGGAGTCGAAGAAACTTCTTCTTGTTGCCCTCTTCAATCATCGGAGAGCTCGCTGTTAGTACAGCAAACCTTTCGGCCTGCTGTTCTTCAGTCCCCGTGGCTTTGCCTCTCCGTATGGGGCGCGTGAATCATGATACATGTGCGGCGCCCTTGCCGCGCCTCCTGCTGGGCGCGCCTCTGCGGGCGGCCGGGTCCGCCTCCAGCTGGGCGCGCCCCTGCGACCGCCGGCGCTCGGGGTCGGAGCGAGAGCCGGGGGCGGGTGGCAATTGTGACCTGGCGCTGGAGCTGAGCGGACGTGGGGACGGCAATACACGGCCAGAAAAGGATCGCTGTCTCTACCTAACATTGGCGCGGTCGGTAGGACCGAACCTACGCTCCCAAAGGGAATCTGATTTCCAATCAGATGCCTTAACCACTCGGCCACGACCGCCAGGGAAGCCACCTGGCAAGGCGTACTGGAACCACGCTCAGTGGGGAACGACCAAGAGTGGAGGGTCCCCCGCGTGGTTGCAGCGGTAACAAGGGAGGCAACAGTACCAGTCCAGATCACAAACATCGGGAGCCAGGCAGTCACGCTCCCTCCCGGTACAGAGATCGGAACTCTGTACTCTGTCCACGAAGATGGTAAAGGCATGTACGACGTCCCCAGCACAGCCGAAGCAACGGCTGTGCTGGGGACGTCGTACATGCCTTTACCATCTTCGTGGACAGAGTACAGAGTTCCGATCTCTGTACCGGGAGGGAGCGTGACTGCCTGGCTCCCGATGTTTGTGATCTGGACTGGTACTGTTGCCTCCCTTGTTACCGCTGCAACCACGCGGGGGACCCTCCACTCTTGGTCGTTCCCCACTGAGCGTGGTTCCAGTACGCCTTGCCAGGTGGCTTCCCTGGCGATCTTCACGCCCCCATCTGGGATTTCAACATCCATCTGCACAAGCGCCCGAGACCTGGCGGGGACGGTAAGTGCTGTGCAGGTTACCACCCTGGCACGTTGCGGTCGCAGTTCCGCATACGTGGGGAGCGGGATCTCGAGGCTGCCAATTCTGAAGACGCCTGCTCTGTCGTCCAGGACTGTCTTGTGTTGGCAGCAGAAATCTCGCCCCAGCACCACCTGGTAGATCAGGCCTGGGATGATGACCATGGGGTGGATAAACTGCTCTGCCTGTATTTGAAATGCCACCTCTGCTTGGCTCGTGACCGGTATCTTTTGCCCGCCAGCCTGCGTAATCGTTCCGAATGACCCTTTTTGCAACGACCCTTTGGGAATGGTTGTCCGAGCGAACTCGTGCCCGATCATGGATATATCGGCACCCGAGTCGATAAGGGCCCACACACTGCGGCCTTCAACTTCAACTTTTATCGCCGATGCGCGCTTTGGGCTTACTTCTCCTTGCTCTGCCTTGACTGATGCTCGCCCAACAGCACCAGTCAACGGTCGTTTCCCTGATGTGTACGCTGTTGCGGCCCGACTGGGGATTGCAGCCCCGTGACACGTGTTTCCTGCCAGCAGTCAGCCGCCCAGTGTCCCCGCTTCCCACAATTCAGGCATACTACGCCTGCCATATTTCGTGGGGTGCTCGAGGAACCGACGCCACCCGCCGCGATTGGCGTTCTCAAACATCATACCACATGACCGCGCCTCCCACAGCCCAGACATTGAATCCCAGGATGAACCGTGTCTGGGACTGTCCTTGGGACAATAGATCTTCGTCCTTGCTGACGTTGGTCGGTGAGCTGCGGACAATCGCGCTTGAAGTGGGCGGTATCGCCACACTGGTAACAAGCGCCTCGGTTGCCCCTGTTGAACGTGTTTGACTTTTGGTCCCGACTCATTTGAGTTTTCATGTCACTCAACTCCTTTCGTAGCTCACCTACCATGGCAAGAACTTCTCCTGTCTGATCACCTTCTCTGTTCTGCTGTGTTTCGTTGGCTGGCGCTTTGTTGGCAGAAATGGCCGCAGCCGTGTCCTGCCCAGCTGCTGTCCGCATGGCGGTCAACGTTTGGTATTTTTCCTGAAGTCTTTGAGCTACTTCTTCTGCTTTTTGTAGGGATAGAACCGCATCGTTGTTGTGAAGCCTTTCCTGAAGTTTCAGATCGTTGAGACCACACAAGAAGTGCTCCAGAGCTGTGTGATCGAGTTGTTCACTCGACAGCCCTGGGTTTGCCATATTTGTGAGTTTTCGAACGCGATCTGCGAATGCTTCGGTGCTTTCCCCAGGTGACTGGCGTATCTGACGCAGCTCCGCATTGGCCCGTCGTGCGTCTACGCTAGTTCCGAATTTATTTTGCAGAGTCCCTGTCAGAGTTTTGTAATCCTTCCTATCGATAATCTTTGCTCAGTTTTCCGCAAACATCCAAAGCAGCGCCGTCCAAAACGTCGAGAAGAATCGAAGCCAATTTTTGCTCATCGGCCTCGCCGAAGCGTGTTTCAAAACGGAAAATCCACGTTTCCCAATTCTCCTCCATATGACCGCTAAATTTAGTTGTGTTGTGGATCTTCATGGACAGCTCGCCTGCCATTGTTGTGCGGTGATTGTTGTGCGGTGATTGAACGTTATATAACTTAAGAAAAAGGATGAAGCTCAGACAGGTCTATGACCAAAATATTTGGAAATAAACGAATTTGAATAATGACTGTGACGCTTAAACGATCACTTTTACTATTTAGCAGTTCATAAATAAATCATAGGACATATAATAGCGACAAAAATCGTGTCGTTAAACGACACGTCAAATATATATCTCACGACTTGTCGAAAATAATAACGGACCCGCTAGCCTAGACCACAGTATGTCAGCTAAATACCCTTATCATCGACCTGAAATCAAGCCAACAGCTGTGTCGAAAACGATCACACCTTTGCTTTATTCCATGTCGCTAGGTGAAAACGCTGACATTCAAAATCAGAATAAATAGCTTTAGCATATGTGTCGTCTAAACGAACAAATTACACTCGTATATAAAGAACGTAATTCGCTTACCGTACCGCGCCAATGTTAGGTAGAGACAGCGATCCTTTTCTGGCCGTGTATTGCCGTCCCCACGTCCGCTCAGCTCCAGCGCCAGGTCACAATTGCCACCCGCCCCCGGCTCTCGCTCCGACCCCGAGCGCCGGCGGTCGCAGGGGCGCGCCCCAGCTGGAGGCGGACCCGGCCGCCCGCAGAGGCGCGCCCAGCAGGAGGCGCGGCAAGGGCGCCGCACATGTATCATGATTCACGCGCCCCACACACACATACACACATACACACATACACACATACACACATACACACATACACACATACACACATACACACATACACACATACACACATACACACCACCAGGCCCCCCTGACGGGCGTGGACACACACACACACACAACACCAGGCCCCCTGACGGGCGTGGCGACCGTCGTACGCCCCGACGCACTTGCTGCAGCGGTAGGCGCGGGCTGTGCTAGTGGTGGCCGCCTGCTCCACCATAGCCGCCGTCTGCTGCTGCGTCAGTCCAGCGGTCGCAGCCTCCTCCCGCGCCTTCTTCAGCCGCCGGAAGAGCGTGGAGCGTGAGCACCGTGTCTGGTCTGGCGCTCCGGCAAGCGCTGGCGGCGGCGGCAAGCGCTGGCGGCGGCGGCAAGCGCTGGCGGCGGCTGCGACGGGCCTGGGCGCGGCGCCTGGGGTGGCTGCCAGGCCTACGGCGGCCAGACCTGCTGCTGCGGCAGGCCCTGCGGCGGCCAGGCCTGCGGCGGCCAGGCCTGCTGGTGCGGTTGGCCCTGCGGCGGCCAGGCCTGCTGTGGCGGTTGGCCCTGCGGCGGCCAGACCTGCTGCGGCGGTTGGCCCTGCTGCGGCAGGCCCTGCGGCGGCCAGGCCCTGCGGCGGCCAGGCCTGCTCAGGCTGCCATCCAGCTGCGGCAGCCGGTGGCGTCGAAGCGGCCGGAGTCGTCTGGCGGGGGTCTTCCTCGCCAGGTCTGTGCCAGGCCGGCCGGCAGCGGCTCCGCTGCTCGGGGGACGGAGTCCGGCAGCCGGCGGCCAGTTAGCAGCGTGGCCACCTCCTGCCGCCGCGTGTGGTCCTTCATCCTGAGGACACAGCGATAGTTATTATACCGACCCTGCTACCGAACCAGTGCTTATTGCCAGGTTACGGTATTTATTGCTGGACAGGATATTGTCCGGCGTCACGTCAGTGGATTCCGACTCAGACGGTTAACTCTGCCCCTGACCGTCCGATGTGACTCTTAGTGGACTCTGACTTTGACAGTTAGCTCGTCTGACTCTTGACGGGCTGACGGGACTCACTGTCGTTGAGGTACTCACCAGCGCAGCAGCGTCGTCTCATTAACAGGGTAGCACTGGAGGGGCACGCCCTCCAGCGCGGCGGCGCTGTAAAAGAGCTGTGACCGCAGCCGTCCGTAGTCGGCCACCACCAGACGCTGACAAGACGTCTGGCGGGGCCGGTCGGCGGTGGCCGGCAGGGTCGTCGGGTGC
>JAXIVJ010015136.1:0-12500 GCA_036785665.1 Chirona hameri
GTTGTATGCCCGGAGGCGGTTTGTCGTATGCCCGGAGGCGGTACAACACCGCCCTCCAGGCATGATGATGATAATGATGATGATGATGATGATGATGATGATGATGATGATGATGATGATGATGATGATGATGATGATGATGATGATGATGATTGATGATGATGATGATGATGATGATGAGATGATGAGGATGATGATGATGATGATGATGATGATGATGATGATGATGATGATGATGATGATGATGATGATGATGATGATGATGATGATGATGATGATGATGATGATGATGATGATGATGATGATGATGATGATGATGATGATGTTGCTGATGATGATGTTGCTGATGATGTTGCTGATGATGTTGATGATGTTGCTGATGATGTTGCTGATGATGTTGCTGATGATGTTGCTGATGATGTTGATGATGATGTTGATGATGATGTTGATGATGATGTTGATGATGATGTTGATGATGATGTTGCTGATGATGTTGCTGATGATGTTGCTGATGATGTTACTGATGATGTTGCTGATGATGTTGCTGGTGATGTTGCTGATGATGTTGCTGATGATGTTGCTGATGATGACGTGAGACGGTGTGGTATGCCCGGAGGCGGTGTTGTATGCCCGGAGGCGGTGTTGTATGCCCGGAGGCGGTGTGGTATGCCCGGAGGCGGTGTTGTATGCCCGGAGGCGGTGTTGTATGCCCTGAGGCGGTCTGGTATGCCCGGAGGCGGTGTAGTATGCCCGGAGGCGGTGTTGTATGCCCGGAGGCGGTGTGGTATGCCCGGAGGCGGTGCAGTATGCCCGGAGGCGGTGTTGTATGCCCGGAGGCGGTGTTGTATGCCCGGAGGCGGTGTAGTATGCCCGGAGGCGGTGTTGTATGCCCGGAGGCGGTGTGGTATGCCCGGAAGCGGTGTAGTATGCCCGGAGGCGGTGTTGTATGCCCGGAGGCGGTGTGGTATGCCCGGAGGCGGTACAACACCGCCTCCAGGCATGATGATGATAATGATGATGATGATGATGATGATGATGATGATGATGATGATGATGATGATGATGATGATGATGATGATGATGATGATGATGATGATGATGATGATGATGATGATGATGAGGATGATGATGATGATGATGATGATGATGATGATGATGATGATGATGATGATGATGATGATGATGATGATGATGATGATGATGATGATGATGATGATGATGTTGCTGATGATGATGTTGCTAATGATGATGTTGCTGATGATGATGTTGTTGATGATGTTGCTGATGATGTTGCTGATGATGTTGCTGATGATGTTGCTGATGATGTTGATGATGATGTTGATGATGATGTTGATGATGATGTTGATGATGATGTTGATGATGATGTTGCTGATGATGTTGCTGATGATGTTGCTGATGATGTTGATGATGATGTTGCTGATGATGTTGCTGGTGATGTTGCTGATGATGTTGCTGATGATGTTGCTGATGATGACGTGAGACGGTGTGGTATGCCCGGAGGCGGTGTTGTATGCCCAGAGGCGGTGTTGTATGCCCGGAGGCGGTGTGGTATGCCCGGAGGCGGTGTTGTATGCCCGGAGGCGGTGTTGTATGCCCGGAGGCGGTGTGGTATGCCCGGAGGCGGTGTTGTATGCCCGGAGGCGGTGTTGTATGCCCTGAGGCGGTCTGGTATGCCCGGAGGCGGTGTAGTATGCCCGGAGGCGGTGTTGTATGCCCGGAGGCGGTGTGGTATGCCCGGAGGCGGTGCAGTATGCCCGGAGGCGGTGTTGTATGCCCGGAGGCGGTGTGGTATGCCCGGAGGCGGTGTAGTATGCCCGGAGGCGGTGTTGTATGCCCGGAGGCGGTGTGGTATGCCCGGAGGCGGTGTAGTATGCCCGGAGGCGGTGTTGTATGCCCGGAGGCGGTGTGGTATGCCCGGAGGCGGTACAACACCGCCTCCGGGCATGATGATGATAATGATGATGATGATGATGATGATGATGATGATGATGTTGCTGATGATGATGTTGCTGATGATGATGTTGTTGATGATGTTGCTGATGATGTTGCTGATGATGTTGCTGATGATGTTGCTGATGATGTTGATGATGATGTTGATGATGATGTTGATGATGATGTTGATGATGATGTTGATGATGATGTTGCTGATGATGTTGCTGATGATGTTGCTGATGATGTTGCTGATGATGTTGCTGATGATGTTGCTGATGATGTTGCTGGTGATGTTGCTGATGATGTTGCTGATGATGTTGCTGATGATGACGTGAGACGGTGTGGTATGCCCGGAGGCGGTGTTGTATGCCCGGAGGCGGTGTTGTATGCCCGGAGGCGGTGTGGTATGCCCGGAGGCGGTGTTGTATGCCCGGAGGCGGTGTTGTATGCCCGGAGGCGGTGTGGTATGCCCGGAGGCGGTGTTGTATGCCCGGAGGCGGTGTTGTATGCCCTGAGGCGGTCTGGTATGCCCGGAGGCGGTGTAGTATGCCCGGAGGCGGTGTTGTATGCCCGGAGGCGGTGTGGTATGCCCGGAGGCGGTGCAGTATGCCCGGAGGCGGTGTTGTATGCCCGGAGGCGGTGTTGTATGCCCGGAGGCGGTGTAGTATGCCCGGAGGCGGTGTTGTATGCCCGGAGGCGGTGTGGTATGCCCGGAAGCGGTGTAGTATGCCCGGAGGCGGTGTTGTATGCCCGGAGGCGGTGTGGTATGCCCGGAGGCGGTACAACACCGCCTCCAGGCATGATGATGATAATGATGATGATGATGATGATGATGATGATGATGATGATGATGATGATGATGATGATGATGATGATGATGATGATGATGATGATGATGATGATGATGATGATGATCATGAGGATGATGATGATGATGATGATGATGATGATGATGATGATGATGATGATGATGATGATGATGATGATGATGATGATGATGATGATGATGATGATGATGATGATGATGATGATGATGATGATGATGATGATGTTGCTGATGATGATGTTGCTGATGATGATGTTGCTGATGATGACGTGAGACGGTGTGGTATGCCCGGAGGCGGTGTTGTATGCCCGGAGGCGGTGTTGTATGCCCGGAGGCGGTGTGGTATGCCCGGAGGCGGTGTTGTATGCCCGGAGGCGGTGTTGTATGCCCTGAGGCGGTCTGGTATGCCCGGAGGCGGTGTAGTATGCCCGGAGGCGGTGTTGTATGCCCGGAGGCGGTGTGGTATGCCCGGAGGCGGTGCAGTATGCCCGGAGGCGGTGTTGTATGCCCGGAGGCGGTGTTGTATGCCCGGAGGCGGTGTAGTATGCCCGGAGGCGGTGTTGTATGCCCGGAGGCGGTGTGGTATGCCCGGAAGCGGTGTAGTATGCCCGGAGGCGGTGTTGTATGCCCGGAGGCGGTGTGGTATGCCCGGAGGCGGTACAACACCGCCTCCAGGCATGATGATGATAATGATGATGATGATGATGATGATGATGATGATGATGATGATGATGATGATGATGATGATGATGATGATGATGATGATGATGATGATGATGATGATGATGATGATCATGAGGATGATGATGATGATGATGATGATGATGATGATGATGATGATGATGATGATGATGATGATGATGATGATGATGATGATGATGATGATGATGATGATGATGATGATGATGATGATGATGATGATGATGATGATGATGATGTTGCTGATGATGATGTTGCTGATGATGATGTTGTTGATGATGTTGCTGATGATGTTGCTGATGATGTTGCTGATGATGTTGCTGATGATGTTGATGATGATGTTGATGATGATGTTGATGATGATGTTGATGATGATGTTGATGATGATGTTGCTGATGATGTTGCTGATGATGTTGCTGATGATGTTACTGATGATGTTGCTGATGATGTTGCTGGTGATGTTGCTGATGATGTTGCTGATGATGTTGCTGATGATGACGTGAGACGGTGTGGTATGCCCGGAGGCGGTGTTGTATGCCCGGAGGCGGTGTTGTATGCCCGGAGGCGGTGTGGTATGCCCGGAGGCGGTGTTGTATGCCCGGAGGCGGTGTTGTATGCCCTGAGGCGGTCTGGTATGCCCGGAGGCGGTGTAGTATGCCCGGAGGCGGTGTTGTATGCCCGGAGGCGGTGTGGTATGCCCGGAGGCGGTGCAGTATGCCCGGAGGCGGTGTTGTATGCCCGGAGGCGGTGTTGTATGCCCGGAGGCGGTGTAGTATGCCCGGAGGCGGTGTTGTATGCCCGGAGGCGGTGTGGTATGCCCGGAAGCGGTGTAGTATGCCCGGAGGCGGTGTTGTATGCCCGGAGGCGGTGTGGTATGCCCGGAGGCGGTACAACACCGCCTCCAGGCATGATGATGATAATGATGATGATGATGATGATGATGATGATGATGATGATGATGATGATGATGATGATGATGATGATGATGATGATGATGATGATGAAGATGATGATGATGAGGATGATGATGATGATGATGATGATGATGATGATGATGATGATGATGATGATGATGATGATGATGATGATGATGATGATGATGATGATGATGATGATGATGATGTTGCTGATGATGATGTTGCTGATGATGATGTTGCTGATGATGATGTTGTTGATGATGTTGCTGATGATGTTGCTGATGATGTTGCTGATGATGTTGCTGATGATGTTGATGATGATGTTGATGATGATGTTGATGATGATGTTGATGATGATGTTGATGATGATGTTGCTGGTGATGTTGCTGATGATGTTGCTGATGATGTTGCTGATGATGTTGCTGATGATGACGTGAGACGGTGTGGTATGCCCGTTTGCGGTGTTGTATGCCCGGAGGCGGTGTTGCATGCCCGGAGGCGGTGTGGTATGCCCGGAGGCGGTGTTGTATGCCCGGAGGCGGTGTTGTATGCCCGGAGGCGGTGTAGTATGCCCGGAGGCGGTGTAGTATGCCCGGAGGCGGTGTTGTATGCCCGGAGGCGGTGTGGTATGCCCGGAGGCGGTGTAGTATGCCCGGAGGCGGTGTTGTATGCCCGGAGGCGGTGTGGTATGCCCGGAGGCGGTACAACACCGCCTCCGGGCATGATGATGATAATGATGATGATGATGATGATGATGATGATGATGATGATGATGATGATGATGATGATGATGATGATGATGATGATGATGATGATGATGATGATGATGATGATGATGATGATGATGATGATGATGATGATGATGATGATGATGATGATGATGATGATGATGATGATGATGATGATGATGATGATGATGATGATGATGATGTTGCTGATGATGATGTTGCTGATGATGATGTTGCTGATGATGATGTTGTTGATGATGTTGCTGATGATGTTGCTGATGATGTTGCTGATGATGTTGCTGATGATGTTGATGATGATGTTGATGATGATGTTGATGATGATGTTGATGATGATGTTGATGATGATGTTGCTGATGATGTTGCTGATGATGTTGCTGATGATGTTGCTGATGATGTTGCTGATGATGTTGCTGGTGATGTTGCTGATGATGTTGCTGATGATGTTGCTGATGATGACGTGAGACGGTGTGGTATGCCCGGAGGCGGTGTTGTATGCCCGGAGGCGGTGTTGTATGCCCGGAGGCGGTGTGGTATGCCCGGAGGCGGTGTTGTATGCCCGGAGGCGGTGTTGTATGCCCGGAGGCGGTGTGGTATGCCCGGAGGCGGTGTTGTATGCCCGGAGGCGGTGTTGTATGCCCTGAGGCGGTCTGGTATGCCCGGAGGCGGTGTAGTATGCCCGGAGGCGGTGTTGTATGCCCGGAGGCGGTGTGGTATGCCCGGAGGCGGTGCAGTATGCCCGGAGGCGGTGTTGTATACCCGGAGGCGGTGTGGTATGCCCGGAGGCGGTGTAGTATGCCCGGAGGCGGTGTTGTATGCCCGGAGGCGGTGTGGTATGCCCGGAGGCGGTGTAGTATGCCCGGAGGCGGTGTTGTATGCCCGGAGGCGGTGTCGTATGCCCGGAGGCGGTACAACACCGCCTCCAGGCATGATGATGATAATGATGATGATGATGATGATGATGATGATGATGATGATGATGATGATGATGATGATGATGATGATGATGATGATGATGATGATGATGATGATGATGATGATGATGATGATCATGAGGATGATGATGATGATGATGATGATGATGATGATGATGATGATGATGATGATGATGATGATGATGATGATGATGATGATGATGATGATGATGATGATGATGATGATGATGATGATGATGATGATGATGATGATGATGTTGCTGATGATGATGTTGCTGATGATGATGTTGCTGATGATGATGTTGTTGATGATGTTGCTGATGATGTTGCTGATGATGTTGCTGATGATGTTGCTGATGATGTTGATGATGATGTTGATGATGATGTTGATGATGATGTTGATGATGATGTTGATGATGATGTTGCTGATGATGTTGCTGATGATGTTGCTGATGATGTTACTGATGATGTTGCTGATGATGTTGCTGGTGATGTTGCTGATGATGTTGCTGATGATGTTGCTGATGATGACGTGAGACGGTGTGGTATGCCCGGAGGCGGTGTTGTATGCCCGGAGGCGGTGTTGTATGCCCGGAGGCGGTGTGGTATGCCCGGAGGCGGTGTTGTATGCCCGGAGGCGGTGTTGTATGCCCTGAGGCGGTCTGGTATGCCCGGAGGCGGTGTAGTATGCCCGGAGGCGGTGTTGTATGCCCGGAGGCGGTGTGGTATGCCCGGAGGCGGTGCAGTATGCCCGGAGGCGGTGTTGTATGCCCGGAGGCGGTGTGGTATGCCCGGAGGCGGTGTAGTATGCCCGGAGGCGGTGTTGTATGCCCGGAGGCGGTGTGGTATGCCCGGAGGCGGTGTAGTATGCCCGGAGGCGGTGTTGTATGCCCGGAGGCGGTGTGGTATGCCCGGAGGCGGTACAACACCGCCTCCGGGCATGATGATGATAATGATGATGATGATGATGATGATGATGATGATGATGTTGCTGATGATGATGTTGCTGATGATGATGTTGTTGATGATGTTGCTGATGATGTTGCTGATGATGTTGCTGATGATGTTGCTGATGATGTTGATGATGATGTTGATGATGATGTTGATGATGATGTTGATGATGATGTTGATGATGATGTTGCTGATGATGTTGCTGATGATGTTGCTGATGATGTTGCTGATGATGTTGCTGATGATGTTGCTGATGATGTTGCTGGTGATGTTGCTGATGATGTTGCTGATGATGTTGCTGATGATGACGTGAGACGGTGTGGTATGCCCGGAGGCGGTGTTGTATGCCCGGAGGCGGTGTTGTATGCCCGGAGGCGGTGTGGTATGCCCGGAGGCGGTGTTGTATGCCCGGAGGCGGTGTTGTATGCCCGGAGGCGGTGTGGTATGCCCGGAGGCGGTGTTGTATGCCCGGAGGCGGTGTTGTATGCCCTGAGGCGGTCTGGTATGCCCGGAGGCGGTGTAGTATGCCCGGAGGCGGTGTTGTATGCCCGGAGGCGGTGTGGTATGCCCGGAGGCGGTGCAGTATGCCCGGAGGCGGTGTTGTATGCCCGGAGGCGGTGTTGTATGCCCGGAGGCGGTGTAGTATGCCCGGAGGCGGTGTTGTATGCCCGGAGGCGGTGTGGTATGCCCGGAAGCGGTGTAGTATGCCCGGAGGCGGTGTTGTATGCCCGGAGGCGGTGTGGTATGCCCGGAGGCGGTACAACACCGCCTCCAGGCATGATGATGATAATGATGATGATGATGATGATGATGATGATGATGATGATGATGATGATGATGATGATGATGATGATGATGATGATGATGATGATGATGATGATGATGATGATGATCATGAGGATGATGATGATGATGATGATGATGATGATGATGATGATGATGATGATGATGATGATGATGATGATGATGATGATGATGATGATGATGATGATGATGATGATGATGATGATGATGATGATGATGATGTTGCTGATGATGATGTTGCTGATGATGATGTTGCTGATGATGACGTGAGACGGTGTGGTATGCCCGGAGGCGGTGTTGTATGCCCGGAGGCGGTGTTGTATGCCCGGAGGCGGTGTGGTATGCCCGGAGGCGGTGTTGTATGCCCGGAGGCGGTGTTGTATGCCCTGAGGCGGTCTGGTATGCCCGGAGGCGGTGTAGTATGCCCGGAGGCGGTGTTGTATGCCCGGAGGCGGTGTGGTATGCCCGGAGGCGGTGCAGTATGCCCGGAGGCGGTGTTGTATGCCCGGAGGCGGTGTTGTATGCCCGGAGGCGGTGTAGTATGCCCGGAGGCGGTGTTGTATGCCCGGAGGCGGTGTGGTATGCCCGGAAGCGGTGTAGTATGCCCGGAGGCGGTGTTGTATGCCCGGAGGCGGTGTGGTATGCCCGGAGGCGGTACAACACCGCCTCCAGGCATGATGATGATAATGATGATGATGATGATGATGATGATGATGATGATGATGATGATGATGATGATGATGATGATGATGATGATGATGATGATGATGATGATGATGATGATGATGATCATGAGGATGATGATGATGATGATGATGATGATGATGATGATGATGATGATGATGATGATGATGATGATGATGATGATGATGATGATGATGATGATGATGATGATGATGATGATGATGATGATGATGATGATGATGTTGCTGATGATGATGTTGCTGATGATGATGTTGCTGATGATGATGTTTGTTGATGATGTTGCTGATGATGTTGCTGATGATGTTGCTGATGATGTTGCTGATGATGTTGATGATGATGTTGATGATGATGTGATGATGATGTTGATGATGATGTGATGATGATGTTGCTGATGATGTTGCTGATGATGTTGCTGATGATGTTACTGATGATGTTGCCTGATGATGTTGCTGGTGATGTTGCTGATGATGTTGCTGATGATGTTGCTGATGATGACGTGAGACGGTTGTGGTATGCCCGGAGGCGGTGTTTGTATGCCCGGAGGCGGTGTTGTATGCCCGGAGGCGGTTTGGTATGCCCGGAGGCGGTGTTGTATGCCCGGAGGCGGTGTTGTATGCCCTGAGGGCGGTCTGGTATGCCCGGAGGCGGTGTAGTATGCCCCGGAGGCGGTGTTGTATGCCCGGAGGCGGTGTGTGGTATGCCCGGAGGCGGTGCAGTATGCCCGGAGGCGGTGTTGTATGCCCGGAGGCGGTGTTGTATGCCCGGAGGCGGTGTAGTATGCCCTGGAGGCGGTGTTGTATGCCGGAGGCGGTGTGGTATGCCCGGAAGCGGTGTAGTATGCCCGGAGGCGGTGTTGTATGCCCGGAGGCGGTGTGGTATGCCCGGAGGCGGTACAACACCGCCTCCAGGCATGATGATGATAATGATGATGATGATGATGATGATGATGATGATGATGATGATGATGATGATGATGATGATGATGATGATGATGATGATGATGATGATGATGATGATGATGAGGATGATGATGATGATGATGATGATGATGATGATGATGATGATGATGATGATGCTGATGATGATGATGATGATGATGATGATGATGATGATGATGATGATGATGATGTTGCTGATGATGATGTTTGCTGATGATGATGTTGCTGATGATGATGTTGTTGATGATGTTGCTGATGATGTTGCTGATGATGTTGCGATGATGTTGCTGATGATGTTGATGATGATGTTGATGATGATGTTGATGATGATGTTGATGATGATGTTGATGATGATGTTGCTGGTGATGTTGCTGATGATGTTGCTGATGATGTTGCTGATGATGTTGCTGATGATGACGTGAGGACGGTGTGGTATGCCCGTTTGCGGTGTTGTATGCCCGGAGGCGGTGTTGCATGCCCGGAGGCGGTGTGGTATGCCCGGAGGCGGTGTTGTATGCCCGGAGGCGGTGTTGTATGCCCGGAGGCGGTGTAGTATGCCCGGAGGCGGTGTAGTATGCCCGGAGGCCGGTGTTGTATGCCCGGAGGCGGTGTGGGTATGCCCGGAGGCGGTGTAGTATGCCCGGAGGCGGTGTTGTATGCCCGGAGGCGGTGTGGTATGCCCGGAGGCGGTACAACACCGCCTCCGGGCATGATGATGATAATGATGATGATGATGATGATGATGATGATGATGATGATGATGATGATGATGATGATGATGATGATGATGATGATGATGATGATGATGATGATTGATGATGATGATGATGATGATGATGATGATGATGATGATGATGATGATGATGATGATGATGATGATGATGATGAAGATGATGATGATGATGATGATGATGTTGCTGATGATGTTGTTGCTGATGATGATGTTGCTGATGATGATGTTGTTGATGATGTTGCTGATGATGTTGCTGATGATGTTGCTGATGATGTTGCTGATGATGTTGATGAAGATGTTGATGATGATGTTGATGATGATGTTGATGATGATGTTGATGATGATGTTGCTGATGATGTTGCTGATGATGTTGCTGATGATGTTGCTGATGATGTTGCTGATGATGTTGCTGGTGATGTTGCTGATGATGTTGCTGATGATGTTGCTGATTGATGACGTGAGACGGTGTGGTATGCCCGGAGGCGGTGTTGTATGCCCGGAGGCGGTGTTGTATGCCCGGAGGCGGTGTGGTATGCCCGGAGGCGGTGTTGTATGCCCGGAGGCGGTGTTGTATGCCCCGGAGGCGGTGTGTGTATGCCCGGATGGCGGTGTTGTATGCCCGGAGGCGGTGTTGTATGCCCTGAGGCGGTCTGGTATGCCCGGGAGGCGGTGTAGTATGCCCGGAGGCGGTGTTGTATGCCGGAGGCGGTGTGGTATGCCCGGAGGCGGTGCAGTATGCCCGGAGGCGGTGTTTGTATACCCGGAGGCGGTGTGGTATGCCCGGAGGCGTGTAGTAGTGCCCGGAGGCGGTGTTGTATGCCCGGAGGCGGTGTGGTATGCCCGGAGGCGGTGTAGTATGCCCGGAGGCGGTGTTGTATGCCCGGAGGCGGGTGTCGTATGCCCGGAGGCGGTACAACACCGCCTCCAGGCATGATGATTGATAATGATGATGATGATGATGATGATGATGATGATGATGATGATGATGATGATGATTGATGATGATGATGATGATGATGATGATGATGATGATGATGATGATGATGATGATGATCATGAGGATGATGATGATGATGATGATGATGATGATGATGATGATGATGATGATGATGATGATGATATGATGATGATGATGATGTGATGATGATGATGATGATGATGATGATGATGATGATGATGATGATGATGATGATGATGATGTTGCTGATGATGATGTTGCTGATGATGATGTTGCTGATGATGATGTTGTTGATGATGTTGCTGATGATGTTGCTGATGATGTTGCTGTATGATGTTGCTGATGATGTTGATGATGATGTTGATGATGATGTTGATGATGATGTTGAGATGTTGGATGATGTTGCTGATGATGTTGCTGATGATGTTGCTGATGATGTTACTGATGATGTTGCTGATGATGTTGCTGGGTGATGTTGCTGATGATGTTGCTGATGATGTTGCTGATGATGACGTGAGACGGTGTGGTATGCCCGGAGGCGGTGTTGTATGCCCGGAGGCGGTGTTGTATGCCCGAGCGGTGGTATGCCCGGAGGCGGGTTGTTGTATGCCCGGAGGCGGTGTTGTTATGCCCTGAGGCGGTCTGGTATGCCCGGAGGCGGTGTAGGTATGCCCGGAGGCGGTGTTTGTATGCCCGGAGGCGGTGTGGTATGCCCGGAGGCGTGGTGCAGTATGCCCGGAGGCGGTGTTGTATGCCCGGAGGCGGTGTTGTATGCCCGGAGGCGGTGTAGTATGCCCGGAGCGGTGTTGTATGCCCCGGAGGCGGTTGTATGCCCGGAAGCGGTGTAGTATGCCCGGAGGCGGTGTGGTATGCCCCGGAGCGGTGTGGTATGCCCGGAGGCGGTACGAACACCGCCTCCAGGCATGATGATGATAATGATGATGATGATGATGGATGATGATGATGATGATGATGATGATGATGATGATGATGATGATGATGATGATGATGATGATGATGATGATGAGGATGATGATGATGATGATGATGATGATGATGATGATGATGATGATGATGATGATGATGATGATGATGATGATGATGATGATGATGATGATGATGATGATGATGTTGCTGATGATGATGTTGCTAATGATGATGTTGCTGATGATGATGTTGTTGATGATGTTGCTGATGATGTTGCTGATGATGTTGCTGATGATGTTGCTGATGATGTTGATGATGATGTTGATGATGATGTTGATGATGATGTTGATGATGATGTTGATGATGATGTTGCTGATGATGTTGCTGATGATGTTGCTGATGATGTTG
>JAXIVJ010015136.1:17500-20000 GCA_036785665.1 Chirona hameri
TGCTGATGATGATGTTGCTGATGATGATGTTGTTGATGATGTTGCTGATGATGTTGCTGATGATGTTGCTGATGATGTTGCTGATGATGTTGATGATGATGTTGATGATGATGTTGATGATGATGTTGATGATGATGTTGATGATGATGTTGCTGATGATGTTGCTGATGATGTTGCTGATGATGTTGCTGATGATGTTGCTGGTGATGTTGCTGATGATGTTGCTGATGATGTTGCTGATGATGACGTGAGACGGTGTGGTATGCCCGGAGGCGGTGTTGTATGCCCGGAGGCGGTGTTGTATGCCCGGAGGCGGTGTGGTATGCCCGGAGGCGGTGTTGTATGCCCGGAGGCGGTGTTGTATGCCCGGAGGCGGTGTGGTATGCCCGGAGGCGGTGTTGTATGCCCGGAGGCGGTGTTGTATGCCCTGAGGCGGTCTGGTATGCCCGGAGGCGGTGTAGTATGCCCGGAGGCGGTGTTGTATGCCCGGAGGCGGTGTGGTATGCCAGGAGGCGGTGCAGTATGCCCGGAGGCGGTGTTGTATGCCCGGAGGCGGTGTGGTATGCCCGGAGGCGGTGTAGTATGCCCGGAGGCGGTGTTGTATGCCCGGAGGCGGTGTTGTATGCCCGCAGGCGGTGTAGTATGCCCGGAGGCGGTGTTGTATGCCCGGAGGCGGTGTGGTATGCCCGGAGGCGGTACAACACCGCCTCCGGGCATGATGATGATGATGATGTTGCTGATGATGATGTTGCTGATGATGATGTTGCTGATGATGATGTTGTTGATGATGTTGCTGATGATGTTGCTGATGATGTTGCTGATGATGTTGCTGATGATGTTGCTGATGATGTTGATGATGATGTTGATGATGATGTTGATGATGATGTTGATGATGATGTTGATGATGATGTTGATGATGATGTTGCTGATGATGTTGCTGATGATGTTGCTGATGATGTTGCTGATGATGTTGCTGATGATGTTGCTGGTGATGTTGCTGATGATGTTGCTGATGATGTTGCTGATGATGACGTGAGACGGTGTGGTATGCCCGGAGGCGGTGTTGTATGCCCGGAGGCGGTGTTGTATGCCCGGAGGCGGTGTGGTATGCCCGGAGGCGGTGTTGTATGCCCGGAGGTGGTGTTGTATGCCCGGAGGCGGTGTGGTATGCCCGGAGGCGGTGTTGTATGCCCGGAGGCGGTGTTGTATGCCCTGAGGCGGTCTGGTATGCCCGGAGGCGGTGTAGTATGCCCGGAGGCGGTGTTGTATGCCCGGAGGCGGTGTGGTATGCCCGGAGGCGGTGCAGTATGCCCGGAGGCGGTGTTGTATACCCGGAGGCGGTGTGGTATGCCCGGAGGCGGTGTAGTATGCCCGGAGGCGGTGTTGTATGCCCGGAGGCGGTGTGGTATGCCCGGAGGCGGTGTAGTATGCCCGGAGGCGGTGTTGTATGCCCGGAGGCGGTGTGGTATGCCCGGAGGCGGTACAACACCGCCTCCGGGCATGATGATGATAATGATGATGATGATGATGATGATGATGATGATGATGATGATGATGATGATGATGATGATGATGATGATGATTATGATGATGATGATGATGATGATGATGATGATGATGATGATGATGATGATGATGATGATGATGATGATGATGATGATGATGATGATGATGATGATGATGATGATGATGATGATGATGATGATGATGATGATGTTGCTGATGATGATGTTGCTGATGATGATGTTGCTGATGATGATGTTGTTGATGATGTTGCTGATGATGTTGCTGATGATGTTGCTGATGATGTTGCTGATGATGTTGATGATGATGTTGATGATGATGTTGATGATGATGTTGATGATGATGTTGATGATGATGTTGCTGATGATGTTGCTGATGATGTTGCTGATGATGTTGCTGATGATGTTGCTGATGATGTTGCTGATGATGTTGCTGGTGATGTTGCTGATGATGTTGCTGATGATGTTGCTGATGATGACGTGAGACGGTGTGGTATGCCCGGAGGCGGTGTTGTATGCCCGGAGGCGGTGTTGTATGCCCGGAGGCGGTGTGGTATGCCCGGAGGCGGTGTTGTATGCCCGGAGGCGGTGTTGTATGCCCGGAGGCGGTGTGGTATGCCCGGAGGCGGTGTTGTATGCCCGGAGGCGGTGTTGTATGCCCTGAGGCGGTCTGGTATGCCCGGAGGCGGTGTAGTATGCCCGGAGGCGGTGTTGTATGCCCGGAGGCGGTGTGGTATGCCCGGAGGCGGTGCAGTATGCCCGGAGGCGGTGTTGTATGCCCGGAGGCGGTGTTGTATGCCCGGAGGCGGTGTTGTATGCCCGGAGGCGGTGTAGTATGCCCGGAGGCGGTGTTGTATGCCCGGAGGCGGTGTGGTATGCCCGGAAGCGGTGTAGTATGCCCGGAGGCGGTGTTGTATGCCCGGAGGCGGTGTGGTATGCCCGGAGGCGGTACAACACCGCCTCCGGGCATGATGATG
>JAXIVJ010015136.1:25000-32499 GCA_036785665.1 Chirona hameri
GCCCGGAGGCGGTGTGGTATGCCCGGAGGCGGTGTTGTATGCCCGGAGGCGGTGTTGTATGCCCTGAGGCGGTCTGGTATGCCCGGAGGCGGTGTAGTATGCCCGGAGGCGGTGTTGTATGCCCGGAGGCGGTGTGGTATGCCCGGAGGCGGTGCAGTATGCCCGGAGGCGGTGTTGTATGCCCGGAGGCGGTGTGGTATGCCCGGAGGCGGTGTAGTATGCCCGGAGGCGGTGTTGTATGCCCGGAGGCGGTGTTGTATGCCCGCAGGCGGTGTAGTATGCCCGGAGGCGGTGTTGTATGCCCGGAGGCGGTGTGGTATGCCCGGAGGCGGTACAACACCGCCTCCGGGCATGATGATGATGATGATGTTGCTGATGATGATGTTGCTGATGATGATGTTGCTGATGATGATGTTGTTGATGATGTTGCTGATGATGTTGCTGATGATGTTGCTGATGATGTTGCTGATGATGTTGCTGATGATGTTGATGATGATGTTGATGATGATGTTGATGATGATGTTGATGATGATGTTGATGATGATGTTGATGATGATGTTGCTGATGATGTTGCTGATGATGTTGCTGATGATGTTGCTGATGATGTTGCTGATGATGTTGCTGGTGATGTTGCTGATGATGTTGCTGATGATGTTGCTGATGATGACGTGAGACGGTGTGGTATGCCCGGAGGCGGTGTTGTATGCCCGGAGGCGGTGTTGTATGCCCGGAGGCGGTGTGGTATGCCCGGAGGCGGTGTTGTATGCCCGGAGGCGGTGTTGTATGCCCGGAGGCGGTGTGGTATGCCCGGAGGCGGTGTTGTATGCCCGGAGGCGGTGTTGTATGCCCTGAGGCGGTCTGGTATGCCCGGAGGCGGTGTAGTATGCCCGGAGGCGGTGTTGTATGCCCGGAGGCGGTGTGGTATGCCCGGAGGCGGTGCAGTATGCCCGGAGGCGGTGTTGTATACCCGGAGGCGGTGTGGTATGCCCGGAGGCGGTGTAGTATGCCCGGAGGCGGTGTTGTATGCCCGGAGGCGGTGTGGTATGCCCGGAGGCGGTGTAGTATGCCCGGAGGCGGTGTTGTATGCCCGGAGGCGGTGTGGTATGCCCGGAGGCGGTACAACACCGCCTCCGGGCATGATGATGATAATGATGATGATGATGATGATGATGATGATGATGATGATGATGATGATGATGATGATGATGATGATGATGATTATGATGATGATGATGATGATGATGATGATGATGATGATGATGATGATGATGATGATGATGATGATGATGATGATGATGATGATGATGATGATGATGATGATGATGATGATGATGATGATGATGATGTTGCTGATGATGATGTTGCTGATGATGATGTTGCTGATGATGATGTTGTTGATGATGTTGCTGATGATGTTGCTGATGATGTTGCTGATGATGTTGCTGATGATGTTGATGATGATGTTGATGATGATGTTGATGATGATGTTGATGATGATGTTGATGATGATGTTGCTGATGATGTTGCTGATGATGTTGCTGATGATGTTGCTGATGATGTTGCTGATGATGTTGCTGATGATGTTGCTGGTGATGTTGCTGATGATGTTGCTGATGATGTTGCTGATGATGACGTGAGACGGTGTGGTATGCCCGGAGGCGGTGTTGTATGCCCGGAGGCGGTGTTGTATGCCCGGAGGCGGTGTGGTATGCCCGGAGGCGGTGTTGTATGCCCGGAGGCGGTGTTGTATGCCCGGAGGCGGTGTGGTATGCCCGGAGGCGGTGTTGTATGCCCGGAGGCGGTGTTGTATGCCCTGAGGCGGTCTGGTATGCCCGGAGGCGGTGTAGTATGCCCGGAGGCGGTGTTGTATGCCCGGAGGCGGTGTGGTATGCCCGGAGGCGGTGCAGTATGCCCGGAGGCGGTGTTGTATGCCCGGAGGCGGTGTTGTATGCCCGGAGGCGGTGTAGTATGCCCGGAGGCGGTGTTGTATGCCCGGAGGCGGTGTGGTATGCCCGGAAGCGGTGTAGTATGCCCGGAGGCGGTGTTGTATGCCCGGAGGCGGTGTGGTATGCCCGGAGGCGGTACAACACCGCCTCCGGGCATGATGATGATAATGATGATGATGATGATGATGATGATGATGATGATGATGATGATGATGATGA
The DNA here is from genome assembly GCA_036785665.1 of Chirona hameri. NCBI lineage: Eukaryota > Metazoa > Arthropoda > Thecostraca > Balanomorpha > Balanidae > Chirona > Chirona hameri. The sequence goes on from JAXIVJ010015136.1 coordinate 27,166, forward strand.
TGATGATGATGATGATGATGATGATGATGATTATGATGATGATGATGATGATGATGATGATGATGATGATGATGATGATGATGATGATGATGATGATGATGATGATGATGATGATGATGATGATGATGATGATGATGATGATGATGATGATGATGTTGCTGATGATGATGTTGCTGATGATGATGTTGCTGATGATGATGTTGTTGATGATGTTGCTGATGATGTTGCTGATGATGTTGCTGATGATGTTGCTGATGATGTTGATGATGATGTTGATGATGATGTTGATGATGATGTTGATGATGATGTTGATGATGATGTTGCTGATGATGTTGCTGATGATGTTGCTGATGATGTTGCTGATGATGTTGCTGATGATGTTGCTGATGATGTTGCTGGTGATGTTGCTGATGATGTTGCTGATGATGTTGCTGATGATGACGTGAGACGGTGTGGTATGCCCGGAGGCGGTGTTGTATGCCCGGAGGCGGTGTTGTATGCCCGGAGGCGGTGTGGTATGCCCGGAGGCGGTGTTGTATGCCAGGAGGCGGTGTTGTATGCCCGGAGGCGGTGTGGTATGCCCGGAGGCGGTGTTGTATGCCGGAGGCGGTGTTGTATGCCCTGAGGGCGGTCTGGTATGCCCGGAGGCGGTGTAGTATGCCCGGAGGCGGTGTTGTATGCCCGGAGGCGGTGTGGTATGCCCGGAGGCGGTGCAGTATGCCCGGAGGCGGTGTTGTATGCCCGGAGGCGGTGTTGTATGCCCGGAGGCGGTGTAGTATGCCCGGAGGCGGTGTTGTATGCCCGGAGGGCGGTGTGGTATGCCCGGAAGCGGTGTAGTATGCCCGGAGGCGGTGTTGTATGCCCGGAGGCGGTGTGGTATGCCCGGAGGCGGTACAACACCGCCTCCAGGCATGATGATGATAATGATGATGATGATGATGATGATGATGATGATGATGATGATGATGATGATGATGATGATGATGATGATGATGATGATGATGATTATGATGATGATGATGATGATGATGATGATGATGATGATGATGATGATGATGATGATGATCATGAGGATGATGATGATGATGATGATGATGATGATGATGATGATGATGATGATGTTGCTGATGATGATGTTGCTGATGATGATGTTGCTGATGATGATGTTGTTGATGATGTTGCTGATGATGTTGCTGATGATGTTGCTGATGATGTTGCTGATGATGTTGATGATGATGTTGATGATGATGTTGATGATGATGTTGATGATGATGTTGATGATGATGTTGATGATGATGTTGATGATGATGTTGATGATGATGTTGATGATGATGTTGATGTTGATGATGATGTTAATGATGATGTTGATGATGATGTTGATGATGATGTTGCTGATGATGTTGCTGATGATGTTGCTGATGATGTTGCTGGTGATGTTGCTGATGATGTTGCTGATGATGTTGCTGATGATGTTGCTGATGATGACGTGAGACGGTGTGGTATGCCCGTTTGCGGTGTTGTATGCCCGGAGGCGGTGTTGCATGCCCGGAGGCGGTGTGGTATGCCCGGAGGCGGTGTTGTATGCCCGGAGGCGGTGTTGTATGCCCGGAGGCGGTGTAGTATGCCCGGAGGCGGTGTAGTATGCCCGGAGGCGGTGTTGTATGCCCGGAGGCGGTGTGGTATGCCCGGAGGCGGTGTAGTATGCCCGGAGGCGGTGTTGTATGCCCGGAGGCGGTGTGGTATGCCCGGAGGCGGTACAACACCGCCTCCGGGCATGATGATGATAATGATGATGATGATGATGATGATGATGATGATGATGATGATGATGATGATGATGATGATGATGATGATGATGATGATGATGATGATGATGATGATGATGATGATGATGATGATGATGATGATGATGATGATGATGATGATGATGATGATGATGATGATGATGATGATGATGATGATGATGATGATGATGTTGCTGATGATGATGTTGCTGATGATGATGTTGTTGATGATGTTGCTGATGATGTTGCTGATGATGTTGCTGATGATGTTGCTGATGATGTTGATGATGATGTTGATGATGATGTTGATGATGATGTTGATGATGATGTTGATGATGATGTTGCTGATGATGTTGCTGATGATGTTGCTGATGATGTTGCTGATGATGTTGCTGGTGATGTTGCTGATGATGTTGCTGATGATGTTGCTGATGATGACGTGAGACGGTGTGGTATGCCCGGAGGCGGTGTTGTATGCCCGGAGGCGGTGTTGTATGCCCGGAGGCGGTGTGGTATGCCCGGAGGCGGTGTTGTATGCCCGGAGGCGGTGTTGTATGCCCGGAGGCGGTGTGGTATGCCCGGAGGCGGTGTTGTATGCCCGGAGGCGGTGTTGTATGCCCTGAGGCGGTCTGGTATGCCCGGAGGCGGTGTAGTATGCCCGGAGGCGGTGTTGTATGCCCGGAGGCGGTGTGGTATGCCCGGAGGCGGGGTGCAGTATGCCCGGAGGCGGTGTTGTATGCCCGGAGGCGGTGTGGTATGCCCGGAGGCGGTGTAGTATGCCCGGAGGCGGTGTTGTATGCCCGGAGGCGGTGTTGTATGCCCGCAGGCGGTGTAGTATGCCCGGAGGCGGTGTTGTATGCCCGGAGGCGGTGTGGTATGCCCGGAGGCGGTACAACACCGCCTCCGGGCATGATGATGATGATGATGTTGCTGATGATGATGTTGCTGATGATGATGTTGCTGATGATGATGTTGTTGATGATGTTGCTGATGATGTTGCTGATGATGTTGCTGATGATGTTGCTGATGATGTTGCTGATGATGTTGATGATGATGTTGATGATGATGTTGATGATGATGTTGATGATGATGTTGATGTATGATGTTGATGATGATGTTGCTGATGATGTTGCTGATGATGTTGCTGATGATGTTGCTGATGATGTTGCTGATGATGTTGCTGGTGATGTTGCTGATGATGTTGCTGATGATGTTGCTGATGATGACGTGAGACGGTGTGGTATGCCCGGAGGCGGTGTTGTATGCCCGGAGGCGGTGTTGTATGCCCGGAGGCGGTGTGGTATGCCCGGAGGCGGTGTTGTATGCCCGGAGGCGGTGTTGTATGCCCGGAGGCGGTGTGGGTATGCCCGGAGGCGGTGTTGTATGCCGGAGGGCGGTGTTGTATGCCCTGAGGCGGTCTGGTATGCCCGGAGGCGGTGTAGTATGCCCGGAGGCGGTGTTGTATGCCCGGAGGGCGGTGTGGTATGCCCGGAGGCGGTGCAGTATGCCCGGAGGCGGTGTAGTATACCGGAGGCGGTGTGGTATGCCCGGAGGCGGTGTAGTATGCCCGGAGGCGGTGTTGTATGCCCGGAGGCGGTGTGGTATGCCCGGAGGCGGTGTAGTATGCCCGGAGGCGGTGTTGTATGCCCGGAGGCGGTGTGGTATGCCCGGAGGCGGTACAACACCGCCTCCGGGCATGATGATGATAATGATGATGATGATGATGATGATGATGATGATGATGATGATGATGATGATGATGATGATGATGATTATGATTATGATGATGATGATGATGATGATGATGATGATGATGATGATGATGATGATGATGATGATGATGATGATGATGATGATGATGATGATGATGATGATGATGATGATGATGATGATGATGATGATGATGTTGCTGATGATGATGTTGCTGATGATGATGTTGCTGATGATGATGTTGTTGATGATGTTGCTGATGATGCTGATGATGTTGCTGATGATGTTGCTGATGATGTTGATGATGATGTTGATGATGATGTTGATGATGATGTTGATGATGATGTTGATGATGATGTTGCTGATGATGTTGCTGATGATGTTGCTGATGATGTTGCTGATGATGTTGCTGATGATGTTGCTGATGATGTTGCTGGTGATGTTGCTGATGATGTTGCTGATGATGTTGCTGATGATGACGTGAGACGGTGTGGTTATGCCCGGAGGCGGTGTTGTATGCCCGGAGGCGGTGTTGTATGCCCGGAGGCGGTGTGGTATGCCCCGGAGGCGGTGTTGTATGCCCGGAGGGCGGTGTTGTATGCCCGGAGGCGGTGTGGTATGCCCGGAGGCGGGTGTTGTATGCCCGGAGGCGGTCCCTGAGGCGGTCTGGTATGCCCGGAGGCGGTGTAGTATGCCCGGAGGCGGTGTTGTATGCCCGGAGGCGGTGTGGTATGCCCGGAGGCGGTGCAGTATGCCCGGAGGCGGTGTTGTATGCCCGGAGGCGGTGTTGTATGCCCGGAGGCGGTGTAGTATGCCCGGAGGCGGTGTTGTATGCCCGGAGGCGGTGTGGTATGCCCGGAAGCGGTGTAGTATGCCCGGAGGCGGTGTTGTATGCCCGGAGGCGGTGTGGTATGCCCGGAGGCGGTACAACACCGCCTCCGGGCATGATGATGATAATGATGATGATGATGATGATGATGATGATGATGATGATGATGATGATGATGATGATGATGATGATGATTATGATGATGATGATGATGATGATGATGATGATGATGATGATGATGATGATGATGATGATGATGATGATGATGATGATGATGATGATGATGATGATGATGATGATGATGATGATGATGATGATGTTGCTGATGATGATGTTGCTGATGATGATGTTGCTGATGATGATGTTGTTGATGATGTTGCTGATGATGTTGCTGATGATGTTGCTGATGATGTTGCTGATGATGTTGATGATGATGTTGATGATGATGTTGATGATGATGTTGATGATGATGTTGATGATGATGTTGCTGATGATGTTGCTGATGATGTTGCTGATGATGTTGCTGATGATGTTGCTGATGATGTTGCTGATGATGTTGCTGGTGATGTTGCTGATGATGTTGCTGATGATGTTGCTGATGATGACGTGAGACGGTGTGGTATGCCCGGAGGCGGTGTTGTATGCCCGGAGGCGGTGTTGTATGCCCGGAGGCGGTGTGGTATGCCCGGAGGCGGTGTTGTATGCCCGGAGGCGGTGTTGTATGCCCGGAGGCGGTGTGGTATGCCCGGAGGCGGTGTTGTATGCCCGGAGGCGGTGTTGTATGCCCTGAGGCGGTCTGGTATGCCCGGAGGCGGTGTAGTATGCCCGGAGGCGGTGTTGTATGCCCGGAGGCGGTGTGGTATGCCCGGAGGCGGTGCAGTATGCCCGGAGGCGGTGTTGTATGCCCGGAGGCGGTGTTGTATGCCCGGAGGCGGTGTAGTATGCCCGGAGGCGGTGTTGTATGCCCGGAGGCGGTGTGGTATGCCCGGAAGCGGTGTAGTATGCCCGGAG
>JAXIVJ010015137.1:0-32493 GCA_036785665.1 Chirona hameri
ATATGCTTTTAACTTGAGGGAGCTGACTGACAAGTTGAGGGGGCTGAAGTCAACTCAAAAGTCAACTCTGCTGGACTTCTGCTGAGGCAAAGTAATCCAAGGTCATATGGCAGTACAGGTGTGTCACAATGCACATGCATATTCGGAAGCGGCTCGACGAGATAAACATAGTGGTATCGGTCTCACAATATCTTTATTCAATCAAAAGATATTGACACAAATGTGTTCGTGACCCCAGATGACCTCAGATAACCATGTAAGGGTCACTGAGCAAAAAGTATACCTGTTTCATCAAGAATGACCTATAATTACATGATCCTGAAATAATTGGCCTGATCTGATGCGTATTCTCTGAATAGGAAGCATTTGCATATTTTCCCATTGAGTTACAATGGGAGGTCACGCGATCGACATGACCTTAGGTCACCGATATTTTATTTAAAAAACGGTATAAAAGAATTGTAGGTACTTATGATCTGATTAAATCCTGTAACTTTGAAACCGATCGGCCAAAAACTGTGGCTGTGGTAGGACCGCAAACTTCTTTGGAGGTGGGGCCTCGTGACCTGGCCTGGTGACCTGACCTGAGATGACCTGAGGTAAAAAAAAACACATAATGTGGATAATTAATGCCCAAACACTTGTGCTATAAGCGGCGGCGCGCGGCGGCGCCGTTTTTTCGCTATCCTCTAAAAACCTTAGGGGGCGTCCACCCCCCCCCCCCCCGCACGGCGCGAGTTAAGTTTTTAAAACACGTCTGCTCACTCAACTCCAACGATGTTTTGTGGATGCTTGGAAAGTAAGACGACTCATTATCAGATTATTCTCACGATCAGTCAACGGCGGAACGGATTAAAACAAGTTGCTTCGATTCAAATCACACAGTAGGAATACAAACAAAAAAAGAGCACAGCTAAGGTTTCGTCGATTTTCTGAACAGGAGAAATACATTGACAATCGGAACACTTCCCTGATATATTCTGCCGTCACCGATACCCAGCAATCTCCGACGCAGAGACGATTCGACACCGACAAATATCCACGGAAATGAAAACGGACGAGTTGAATGCATCATTGAAAAAGAATTTCAGATCTGAGAACGCCAGTATCGAATGGTGGTGCGCTGGTCCAGGCAGAGAAATAAATATGCGTCAGAAAAACAGCAGAAATATAATCTGATACTGACAATGAAATGATCGCTCTGCTCCTAAATGAACATTGTTGTTGTAGGTATTATAGGTAGAATACAGTAATTAATATACTGTGTAATATGACCCTTTCCTCGACAGAAAGTAAGTAATTAATCATAAATACAAAATATATTAGGTGAATTTTCGGCCACAGGCCATTCTCAAACCATAACACATGTTGAATGTGTTATGGTTTGAGAATAGCCTGTGACCGAAAATTCATCTAATATTTTATTTATTTATTATTAATTACTTACTTTCTGTCGAAGAAAATGTCATAGTTCACAGTATATTAATTACTGTATTCTACCTATAATATATACTATGTACCTCGCAAGAGCGCTGAACAACGTTTGTTGTTGTAAGGGTTATTACCATTCAGCGGTAGTATGACGTCATCCGCCGATGGTGGCACGTCAATACAAAAACTAGAATAGCACGCCACCCTCAGGCGGGCAGTGTGACGTCACGTCCGACGGAGCGGCAGTGTGACGTCACGTCCGACGGATCGACAGTGTGACGTTATGTCCGACGGAGCGGCAGTGTGACGTCACGTCCGACGGAGCGGCAGTGTGACGTCATGTACGAGCGGCCGTATGGCGTCATAACCGACCGACCATATAACGTCATATCTGAGCCGCCTTGTGACGTCATGTTTGAGTGGCCGTATGACGGCATGTCCGAACAGTCGTATGGCGTCATAACCGAGTGCCTTATGACGTCACATCGGCGCGCCTTATGACGTCACGGCGCAGACCATTATTTCGCGTCACGTGCAGTATGGTCCGAGCGGCGTGCCGGCGGACGGCGCGGCTTCGGTGATGTTTCCGGCGTGTGGGAGCTCTGCGCGACAGCGGGGGAGGGGGCGGCGCGGCTTCGGTGATGTTTCCGGCGTGTGGGAGCTCTGCGTGGCAGCGGGGGGAGGGGGCGGCGCGGCTTCGGTGATGTTTCCGGCGTGTGGGAGCTCTGCGCGACAGCGGGGGGAGGGGGCGGCGCGGCTTCGGTGATGTTTCCGGCGTGTGGGAGCTCTGCGTGGCAGCGGGGGGAGGGGACGGCGCGGCTTCGGTGATGTTTCCGGCGTGTGGGAGCTCTGCGTGGCAGCGGGGGGAGGGGGCGGCGCGGCTTCGGTGATGTTTCCGGCGTGTGGGAGCTCTGCGTGGCAGCGGGGGGAGGGGGCGGCGCGGCTTCGGTGATGTTTCCGGCGTGCGGGAGCTCTGCGCGGCAGCGGGGGGAGGGGCGGGGCGGCTTCGGTGATGTTTCCGGCGTGTGGGAGCTCTGCGCGGCAGCGGGGGGAGGGGGCGGCGCGGCTTCGGTGATGTTTCCGGCGTGTGGGAGCTCTGCGCGGCAGCGGGGGAGGGGGCGGGGCGGCTACCTCTGAGCGGGCAGGGCGCAGACTGCAGCTGCTGAGCCGAACGAAAACAAAATGAAAAACAAGGCCGTAATGGAGCAAACGGAGCTTTTTGGTCGTGTATAACAAAAAGACGATTTAAATTAAAATGCTTATATCTTATGCTTATATCGGAGATATGCCGATATAAGCCGGCGCTATTTGTTTCGACCTGTCGCCGTTGAGACGTCCGGCGCGCTCGGCCCGGACAGTCACTCCTGCTTAAAGGAGCTCGGCCCACGCATCGTTCAGGCAACCGGAGACCGACGGGACATGGAGCGCCTCATGCAACGCATATCGGTGGCGGTGGTGCGCGGTAACGCCACTGCCATCCGACTGGCTGCGGGCGGAGACGCAGGAGCTGCTAGACCCAGAATCGCCCCCTCCGAAATGGGAGTTGCAGTGATTAAGCCAAGAAAGCTGAAGCTGACGAAGAAACTCCTAACTGAATTCTGGCTCAAAAGAAATGCGGTCACCACTTACAGTTTCGGCGTTAACCGGCCTAAAAAAACTACACCTGTTACATGAACGCCGTTGCGCAGTGCATCAACAACACGCCAGACCTCAACACCTTCTTCGCCAACGAGTTCCACCAGGACTGCATCAATAACGACAGTGGGCTGTCACGCGGGGAAGTGGCCCAGAAGCTCGCAGCTGTTATCAAGATCCTCTGGAGTGGCCACTACAGATCAGTGGCGCTGCACGACCTGAAAGATGTGATAGGCCGACACCACGCGCGCTTCCGCGGCTCGGAGCAGCAGGACGTGCACGAGTTCCTCCTGCGCCTGTTAGATTCTCTGCATGATGACTTGAATGAGGTGCACCGCAAACAACCGCTCAAGGAGCAGAAGAACGATGGTGTGCCGGACGCGCGCGCTGCTAAGCTCGCGTGCGACGATTTCAAGAGCAGCAACCGTTCGTGCATCCTGAACCTTTTCTGGGGCCAGCACAAGTCGACGTTGCGGTGCTCGTGCTATTACAACCAGTCGACCAAGTTCGATACTTTTTCAAAACTCTCCGTACCTATGCCTGCAAGACCGAGCTGCAGTTCGCTGTACGAGTGCATCGAGCTGTACCTGGCTGGGGACACCATCAGCGGCTGGACGTGTCCAAAATGCAAGAGCAGCACTCAGGCCACCAAGCGGCTGGACATCTGGCGCCTGTCGCCCGTGCTCATCATTTACATACAGAGGTTCTGCAACGATGGCATCTGGCGGAAAACCAGTCGACCTTACAATTCCCGCTGGAAAACCTGGACATGTCGCCTTACGTCCTCAACCAGGAGGCGCAATACCGTCACCACAAGTATCACCTCTACGGAGTGGTGAACCACTCCGGCTCGATGGAGGGCGGACACTACACGACCTTCTGTAGCTGCGTCAACTCGGGCCACTGGCACAAGTTCGGCGACGAAGAGGAACACAAGCTGAACAGGAGCGACGTGCAGAGCCCAGTCAGCTACATCCTATTCTACTCGGCCGTCGAACTCCGGGTTTGGCGAGCGGCGTGTCTGCCTCTGATCAGTGATATACGTTTTCAGGGATCCGTGATCTTTCGTGTCTGTGTGTGTGTATGTGTGTGTACCGCATTTTCTACCGCATTCTTCATCTTTCAACCGCATTTTCTTATAATGTATTATTTATTCATACAAAATTTAAATGAGATATAGGAAATATAATAAGGTAATGAGGTACATTGAACTGCGTTCATCATGAACTACCTACATCTTCCAAACACAAAATTCGTCAGCTCAAATATGACAGATTTAACTTCAGTACAGTGGATAGTAACAGTGGAAACAGTGGATATATACAGTGGATAGTAACTTTTACATACAGTGGATTATGACTTTCAATACTTTATCGTGCATGCTATGGAGTCGGTTATAGTGGCTATGAAAAGAGAGTCATAGTTTGGAAGTGCACCGTGCGGCGTAGGGGTTTCCAGCCGAACGCAAAGACTGGGGGGTAAATTTTACCCCCTCCCCGTATCTTCCAAACCAATGACCGCAGCGAGACGAGCAAGGCGGCGATCGAAAGCTCTCAATGAGACGAATATAACACATATCTGAAGTTCTTAAAATAAGGTCACATGTCAAGTCACGGTCAGGCTAAAAGTCAAAATCGAGGTATTTCAGATGATGGGGCATTCTTTCCATTAAAAGCCTTAGATTACGGCTATTATCACACACAAAGCTCTCAAATGTATGATACATCTACCACATTACCGAAGGTGAAATTGTAAGCAAAGGTCAAGGTCAAGGTCCAGTTTGTCAGGTCACAAAAGGTCACTATTGGCAAAAGGTCTACCAAAGTCATGCGACACATGTTGTATGGGTTATTTTACACGTATAATTCGATATCAGTAACCATTTTCACACCCTGACCCCATATAATAGCCCTTAGGTGAAGTTCAGACTTCAGATCAAACCCGGCCCGGCCCGGCCAGTGGCGAAGCTTTTAAGAAGATCTCTGCAACCGCACGTCCGATTGATAAACGGGCTTCTTTGCTGAGCAGCCCCATCAAACCTACCCTGGTTGAGATCAGTGCCGACTCACGTGGGTTACTACCACTGCGAGTGCCGCGTGCCGCGTGAGGGGTGTTGAAAAGTGTTTTCTCGCAAAAACTCCGCAACGGCTGGGCAGATTGTGTGCAAATTTGATGTGTGGTTAGGGACCCATCAGCTGCCATTTTCCCACAAGTCAGAGATGGGGTACCTCTGCACGTGCGCAAGTGCACACCCCTAGCATATATCTCAGGAACGCCTGAGCCGATTGTGTTCAAATTTGGTGTGTGGTTTGGGACCTCTCAGCCAGCAATTTCCCATAAGTCAGGGGTGTGGTGCCTCTGCACATGCGCACATGCACACCCCTATTCTCTATATCAGGAACGGCTGAGCCGATTGTGTTCCATTTTTGTGTGTGACCTCTCAGCCGCCACCTTCCCACAAGTCAGGGGTGGAGTGCAGTGGCGGATCTACGGTTGGGCAAAATGGGCAATTGCTCCCCCCCCCCCCGCCCCAAACGAAATTTCGGTAGGCAAACTTATGTTTTGCCGTATGTAACGTATGTTTGGCAATTTTGTCTTAGGGGGGGGGGGCATAATACCGGTACCCCCACAACAAAACTCACCGGATTTGGCCCACTATATGTTCACAGGGGCATATCTTGAGAGCAAAACAATCGGAAAAAAACATTCATTTTTTACCAAAGGGGGCACGTACGGACCTTCAGAGGGGGGGGGGGGGGGTTTGCCCCCCCCCCCCCCCCCCCCCCCTCTTGGGTACGACTATGGTCATCGAACACCTGGGGGGGGGGGGGACATGACGTCGATTCCTATCTATGAAATTCTTACGAAGATTCCTAAGTTACTAAGTTACCTAACGCGCACACACGCACACACGCACACACGCACACACGCACACACGCACGCACGCACGCACGCACGCACGCACGCACGCACGCACGCACGCACGCACGCACGCACGCATGCACGCACGCACGCACGCACGCACGCACGCACGCACGCCCGCCCGCCCGCACGCACGCACGCACGCACGCACGCACGCACGCACGCACGCACGCACGCACGCACGCACGCACGCACGCACGCACGCACGCACGCACGCACGCACGCACGCACGCACACACACACACACACACACACACACACACACACACACACACACACACACCAGCGCAGCGCGGGTTAACATCCCACAAATTGTCCGAGCCGCGGCTGGTCCGTTGGCTGACCGGTCCCGAGTGTTCGCTGGTGGCTATATAGGTGACGCTGCAGTGCTGTTACAGATGTCGCCACGATCGCCGGAGACGGTGGCTGGCTCGCCGGGCTTTAGCCGTACCTATTTACATATACAGCACACACATTTTGCATTTTTATATGACTGGAACACTTTTCAAGAGCAGTGTAGTGGTTGTATTTCTTTTATTGCGGGTGCCCAATGCTATACAAAATATATGCACCATTGCAGGTAACCGCCTAGTAGTGCAAAGAGTCTATTATTGAATAACCAAAGACAAAATATGACCAAACTGGCCGAAAGAAAATGACGCAAATGTGGAAAATGTGCAAAGAAAATAAAACTTCATCAACTATTTCGAATTGTTAACAATAAGCGAAAAATAATGTTGGGAGCCCAGTGGATTCACATTCTAGAAACATGTCAACGGACGCGTTACAAATATCTAACGGTAGGCTGTGCCGCAATACACACGCCTGAAGATATGCTGTTCCGCATTACACATCCCTGAAGATATACTGTCCCCGCATTACACACGCCTGAAGAAATACTGTTCCGCAATACACACGCCTGAAGATATACTGTTCCGCAATACCCACGCCTGAAGAAATACTGTCCCGCATTACATACGCCTGAAGAAATACTGCCCCGCATTACATACGCCTGAAGATATGCTGTTCCGTAATACACAAGACGGCAAAATGAATAACCTTGTGTGAATTTCAGCGTGAAAACCGCACGTAAAAGCGCACGTAACTGAGGCAATGAGCACAATTTAAGTAAACATCCTCGTATAAGCACATATACATTATCCCCACAGACCAGTGGTTGCTCAGATGAGCGACGGCACTGCGGCGCCCTGTTTACCAACAGAATCAGTCACTGCGCGTCGCAAGACCCCGACACAATGTCGCGGCGAGTCGGAAGTCTCCATCGCGGGATAAGGCCGGTCGATGCGCCATCGATTTCGACGCGGCCCCAGGAGGGGAGAGCGATGGACGCTGTGCAGCAGTCGAGCGCAACGTACACCGGGTTTGAACCGGCCGAGACGCACAGTGTCCGCGTACGGTGGAGCTGCAGCTTTCAGGTCCGCAGGCCCGCTTTACTGGGGCTTCGAATCAGTATATCACAGCCTGCCAATGCTCCCTTATGACTCAGTTTTGGTTGTTGAGTAGAGCGGTTTTCTATATGCAGGACAATCAGTCTAGAGGTTCGGCGACGTACATCAGTCTTCAGTCCAGTGTCCCTCAAGTCAAGTACAAAACAAGCAGCAAAGGACAGTAACATTCCGTGCCAAGAATTCCCGATCTTGCTTTCGGCGAAACCTTTTGACATCGATGTATGTGTCAAGCTTCAGACGAGGAAGCATTCAAGGAATTGGACAGCATGCCTCTCAATGACAAACTCAGGACGGACTATGGGATCATTTCAGCATCTAACGTTTCCGATAGCTTTCGACCGAGACCGGTATCGAGCGATTTTTCATTTCCTGCTTCAAGATGACAAGCCTTTCACGGAACTGGCGCCGACCAGCTGACAATCTCAAACACAATGTCCCTTCTCCCAGTGGCGGATCCAGGGGGGGGTCATGACCCCCCTCCCCCCCCCCCCCCCCTCCCTTGGGCCGTTGAGGCACCACCGCGCCGTGGGGGCACCACCGGGCCGTGGGGGCACCACCGCGCCGTGGGGGCACCACCGGGCCATGGGGGCACCACCGCGCCGGGGCAACAGGAGCAACACCAAAACAAAGCAAAAAAATCCGCGCCACTACGCGGCGCAAATCATTCAGTGTTCTTTGAACCAAGGGCACCACCAGGGGTGTACCAGGGGCACCACCGCGCCGGTGCACCAGGGGCACCATCGCGACGATGTACCAGGGACACCACCGTGCCGGCAGGCAGTACTGTGGAGCGATGGGAGTCACCGGGGCACCATGCCTCCTTGAATCAAGGAGGGAAAACAATGGTCTGGTGCCGCCATGAAATCACAAGCATTGGTCGCTGGAAGAAAAAAAATCACGAAATGATACTAAATTATGATTGCTAAATTATGCAAGAAAAAATCCCTTCATGTCTCCCGTCCCTTGGGCTATGAAGGGGCACCAACGTGCCTTTATACCAGAGGTAACAACGTATCGGACTCGAGGGGCCCTCAGGGCCCCCAATTGGGCTGATACATATAGATTATAGAACCTTTCGATTTTTTTAGGGCCTAGTTATCCAGACAACAACAAAAAATCTGCAAATCAATCAGTGTTATTTTCCAGTACAAAAGGGTATAATATAGACTGCACACACTGGCGGCCGCAGGGGAGGACATGGGGCTCATGGACCCACCTTTGGTCTTAAATGGGGGGAGCAACATGTCTTTTGACCCCACCTTTTGCTCCAGAGTCCAGACATATTTCTTCGTTTTAACCCTGCATCCTGGTTCCAATAGAAAAAAATTAGTTCTCCAACCCGCTCAAAACCTCAAATTTTGGCATGATTGCGCAATATTATTGTTTATCGCATGCATAATATTTACTGGTCGTAAAAAACGGCTCCCCTGATCACGAACCTCGACTTCCCTCTTGGTCAATTCTTCATCAGTTGTCTGGGCCGCCCTTTACAGTACAAATTATATATTTTAGCACCATCCGCGGCACTTTAAATGATAGAAAGAGTACGACTGATATTGAAAATATGATATAGCCAACGATGTCAATATAAAAAAAGTTGAAATAGAGGCACCCTCAAAATATAGTAGACCAAATCCGTTGAGTTTTCAGATTTGGGTAATAGGTAGGGGCACCACTGCAATTGATGCCACCCCCCCTTAAACCCCCCTTTTTACCTTAACCCCTTAACCACCCTTAACCCCTCTTTTTGGCCAAATCCGTTGAGTTTTCAGATTTGGGTATAGGTAGGGGCACCACTGCAATTGATGCCATCCCCCCCCTTTGTGTGTGTCTGGATCCGCCCCTTCCCTCTCCCTCACGAGACAGCACCTCTGTTCGCAGGTATACAACCAACGAAGCCAACGGTGCTGTTCATTTGTGTTAAAGCTGGGACCGGCGTAAAATGCCGACAAGAGACACCACTAAACTGCCAAAATGGCGTCCGGCCAGATAGTGACGAGGGTTAGTGACGAGGCCAATTAGTGACGAAGATTAGTGACGAGGTCAGTTAGTGACGAGGGTTAGTGACGAGGGTTAGTGACGAGGCCAGTTAGTGACGAGGGTTAGTGACGAGGGTTAGTGACGAGGCCAGTTAGTGACGAGGGTTAGTGACGAGGCCAGTTAGTGACAAGGGTTAGTGACGAGGCCAGTTAGTGACGAGGGTTAGTGACGAGGCCAGTTAGTGACGAGGGTTAGTGACGAGGCCAGTTAGTGACGAGGGTTGGTGACGAGGCCAGTTAGTGACGAGGGTTAGTGACGAGGCCAGTTAGTGACGAGGGTTAGTGACGAGGCCAATTAGTGACGAAGATTAGTGACGAGGCCAGTTAGTGACGAGGGTTAGTGACGAGGGTTAGTGACGAGGCCAGTTAGTGACGAGGGTTAGTGACGAGGCCAGTTAGTGACGAGGGTTAGTGACGAGGCCAGTTAGTGACGAGGGTTGGTGACGAGGCCAGTTAGTGACGAGGGTTAGTGACGAGGCCAGTTAGTGACGAGGGTTAGTGACGAGGTCAGTTAGTGACGAGGGTTAGTGACGAGGCCAGTTAGTGACGAGGGTTAGTGACGAGGCCAGTTAGTGACGAGGGTTAGTGACGAGGCCAGTTAGTGACGAGGGTTAGTGACGAGGCCAGTTAGTGACGAGGGTTAGTGACGAGGTCAGTTAGTGACGAGGGTTAGTGACGAGGCCAGTTAGTGACGAGGGTTAGTGACGAGGCCAGTTAGTGACGAGGGTTAGTGACGAGGCCAGTTAGTGACGAGGGTTAGTGACGAGGGTTAGTGACGAGGGTTAGTGACGAGGCCAGTTAGTGACGAGGGTTGGTGACGAGGCCAGTTAGTGACGAGGGTTAGTGACGAGGCCAGTTAGTGACGAGGGTTAGTGACGAGGCCAATTAGTGACGAAGATTAGTGACGAGGCCAGTTATTGACGAGGGTTAGTGACGAGGGTTAGTGACGAGGGTTAGTGACGAGGGTTAGTGACGAGGGTTAGTGACGAGGGTTAGTGACGAGGCCAGTTAGTGACGAGGGTTAGTGACGAGGGTTAGTGACGAAGCCAGTTAGTGACGAGGGTTGGTGACGAGGGTTAGTGACGAGGCCAGTTAGTGACGAGGGTTAGTGACGAGGGTTAGTGACGAGGGTTAGTGACGAGGGTTAGTGACGAGGGTTAGTGACGAGGCCAGTTAGTGACGAGGGTTAGTGACGAGGCCAGTTAGTGACGAGGGTTAGTGACGAGGCCAGTTAGTGACGAGGGTTAGTGACGAGGGTTAGTGACGAGGGTTGGTGACGAGGGTTAGTGACGAGGCCAGTTAGTGACGAGGGTTGGTGACGAGTGTTAGTGACGAGGCCAGTTAGTGACGAGGGTTAGTGACGAGGGTTAGTGACGAGGCCAGTTAGTGACGAGGGTTAGTGACGAGGCCAGTTAGTGACGAGGGTTAGTGACGAGGGTTAGTGACGAGGGTTGGTGACGAGGCCAGTTAGTGACGAGGGTTA
This sequence comes from Chirona hameri, assembly GCA_036785665.1. Lineage (NCBI taxonomy): Eukaryota > Metazoa > Arthropoda > Thecostraca > Balanomorpha > Balanidae > Chirona > Chirona hameri. Next base: position 10,980 of record JAXIVJ010015137.1, read on the forward strand.
TTGACGAGGCCAGTTAGTGACGAGGGTTGGTGACGAGGCCAGTTAGTGACGAGGGTTAGTGACGAGGCCAGTTAGTGACGAGGGTTAGTGACGAGGCCAGTTAGTGACGAGGGTTAGTGACGAGGCCAGTTAGTGACGAGGGTTAGTGACGAGGCCAGTTAGTGACGAGGGTTAGTGACGAGGCCAGATAGTGACGAGGGTTAGTGACGAGGCCAGTTAGTGACGAGGGTTGGTGACGAGGCCAGTTAGTGACGAGGGTTAGTGACGAGGCCAGTTAGTGACGAGGGTTGGTGACGAGGCCAGTTAGTGACGAGGGTTAGTGACGAGGTCAGTTAGTGACGAGGGTTAGTGACGAGGCCAGTTAGTGACGAGGGTTAGTGACGAGGGTTAGTGACGAGGGTTAGTGACGAGGGTTGGTGACGAGGCCAGTTAGTGACGAGGGTTAGTGACGAGGCCAGTTAGTGACGAGGCCAGTTAGTGACGATGCCAGTTAGTGACGAGGGTTAGTGACGAGGCCAGTTAGTGACGAGGCCAGTTAGTGACGAGGCCAGTTAGTGACGAGGGTTGGTGACGAGGGTTAGTGACGAGGCCAGTTAGTGACGAGGGTTAGTGACGAGGCCAGTTAGTGACGAGGGTTGGTGACGAGGCCAGTTAGTGACGAGGGTTAGTGACGAGGGTTAGTGACGAGGGTTAGTGACGAGGGTTGGTGACGAGGCCAGTTAGTGACGAGGGTTAGTGACGAGGCCAGTTAGTGACGAGGCCAGTTAGTGACGATGCCAGTTAGTGACGAGGGTTAGTGACGAGGCCAGTTAGTGACGAGGCCAGTTAGTGACGAGGCCAGTTAGTGACGAGGGTTAGTGACGCGGCCAGTTAGTGACGAGGGTTAGTGACGAGGCCAGTTAGTGACGAGGCCAGTTAGTGACGAGGCCAGTTAGTGACGAGGGTTAGTGACGAGGCCAGTTAGTGACGAGGGTTAGTGACGAGGCCAGTTAGTGACGAGGCCAGTTAGTGACGAGGCCAGTTAGTGACGAGGCCAGTTAGTGACGAGGGTTAGTGACGAGGCCAGTTAGTGACGAGGGTTAGTGACGAGGCCAGTTAGTGACGAGGCCAGTTAGTGACGAGGGTTAGTGACGAGGCCAGTTAGTGACGAGGGTTAGTAACAAGGCCAGTTAGTGACGAGGCCAGTTAGTGACGAGGCCAGTTAGTGACGAGGGTTAGTGACGAGGCCAGTTAGTGACGAGGGTTAGTGACGAGGCCAGTTAGTGACGAGGCCAGTTAGTGACGAGGCCAGTTAGTGACGAGGGTTAGTGACGAGGCCAGTTAGTGACGAGGGTTAGTGACGAGGTCAGTTAGTGACGAGGCCAGTTAGTGACGAGGGTTAGTGACGAGGCCAGTTAGTGACGAGGGTTAGTGACGAGGCCAGTTAGTGACGAGGCCAGTTAGTGACGAGGGTTAGTGACGAGGGTTAGTGACGAGGGTTGGTGACGAGGGTTAGTGACGAGGCCAGTTAGTGACGAGGGTTAGTGACGAGGGTTGGTGACGAGGCCAGTTAGTGACGAGGGTTAGTGACGAGGGTTAGTGACGAGGGTTAGTGACGAGGCCAGTTAGTGACGAGGGTTAGTGACGAGGGTTGGTGACGAGGTCAGTTAGTGACGAGGGTTAGTGACGAGGCCAGTTAGTGACGAGGGTTAGTGACGAGGTCAGTTAGTGACGAGGGTTAGTGACGAGGGTTAGTGACGAGGGTTAGTGACGAGGCCAATTAGTGACGAGGGTTAGTGACGAGGGTTGGTGACGAGGTCAGTTAGTGACGAGGGTTAGTGACGAGGCCAGTTAGTGACGAGGGTTAGTGACGAGGGTTGGTGACGAGGCCAGTTAGTGACGAGGGTTAGTGACGAGGGTTAGTGACGAGGGTTAGTGACGAGGCCAGTTAGTGACGAGGGTTAGTGACGAGGGTTGGTGACGAGGTCAGTGAGTGACGAGGGTTAGTGACGAGGCCAGTTAGTGACGAGGGTTAGTGACGAGGCCAGTTAGTGACGAGGGTTAGTGACGAGGCCAGTTAGTGACGAGGGTTGGTGACGAGGCCAGTTAGTGACGAGGGTTGGTGACGAGGCCAGTTAGTGACGAGGGTTAGTGACGAGGCCAGTTAGTGACGAGGGTTAGTGACGAGGCCAGTTAGTGACGAGGCCAGTTAGTGACGAGGGTTAGTGACGAGGGTTAGTGACGAGGGTTAGTGACGAGGCCAGTTAGTGACGAGGGTTAGTGACGAGGCCAGTTAGTGACGAGGGTTAGTGACGAGGGTTAGTGACGAGGGTTAGTGACGAGGGTTAGTGACGAGGGTTAGTGACGAGGTTTGGTGACGAGGTCAGTTAGTGACGAGGGTTAGTGACGAGGCCAGTTAGTGACGAGGGTTAGTGACGAGGCCAGTTAGTGACGAGGGTTAGTGACGAGGGTTGGTGACGAGGCCAGTTAGTGACGAGGGTTGGTGACGAGGCCAGTTAGTGACGAGGGTTAGTGACGAGGCCAGTTAGTGACGAGGGTTAGTGACGAGGTCAGTTAGTGACGAGGGTTGGTGACGAGGGTTAGTGACGAGGGTTAGTGACGAGGCCAGTTAGTGACGAGGGTTAGTGACGAGGGTTAGTGACGAGGGTTAGTGACGAGGGTTGGTGACGAGGCCAGTTAGTGACGAGGGTTAATGACGAGGCCAGTTAGTGACGAGGGTTAGTGACGAGGTCAGTTAGTGACGAGGGTTAGTGACGAGGCCAGTTAGTGACGAGGGTGAGTGACGAGGCCAGTTAGTGACGAGGGTTAGTGACGAGGTCAGTTAGTGACGAGGCCAGTTAGTGACGAGGGTTAGTGACGAGGCCAGTTAGTGACGAGGGTTGGTGACGAGGGTTAGTGACGAGGTCAGTTAGTGACGAGGCCAGTTAGTGACGAGGGTTAGTGACGAGGGTTAGTGACGAGGGTTAGTGACGAGGGTTAGTGACGAGGGTTAGTGACGAGGGTTAGTGACGAGGCCAGTTAGTGACGAGGTCAGTTAGTGACGAGGCCAGTTAGTGACGAGGGTTAGTGACGAGGCCAGTTAGTGACGAGGGTTGGTGACGAGGGTTAGTGACGAGGTCAGTTAGTGACGAGGTCAGTTAGTGACGAGGCCAGTTAGTGACGAGGGTTAGTGACGAGGCCAGTTAGTGACGAGGGTTGGTGACGAGGGTTAGTGACGAGGCCAGTTAGTGACGAGGTCAGTTAGTGACGAGGCCAGTTAGTGACGAGGGTTAGTGACGAGGCCAGTTAGTGACGAGGGTTAGTGACGAGGGTTAGTGACGAGGGTTAGTGACGAGGGTTAGTGACGAGGGTTGGTGACGAGGGTTAGTGACGAGGCCAGTTAGTGACGAGGTCAGTTAGTGACGAGGCCAGTTAGTGACGAGGGTTGGTGACGAGGGTTAGTGACGAGGTCAGTTAGTGACGAGGCCAGTTAGTGACGAGGGTTGGTGACGAGGCCAGTTAGTGACGAGGGTTAGTGACGAGGCCAGTTAGTGACGAGGGTTGGTGACGAGGCCAGTTAGTGACGAGGGTTAGTGACGAGGCCAGTTAGTGACGAGGGTTAGTGACGAGGTCAGTTAGTGACGAGGCCAGTTAGTGACGAGGGTTAGTGACGAGGCCAGTTAGTGACGAGGGTTAGTGACGAGGCCAGTTAGTGACGAGGCCAGTTAGTGACGAGAGTTGGTGACGAGGCCAGTTAGTGACGAGGGTTGGTGACGAGCCCAGTTAGTGACGAGGGTTATTGACGAGGTCAGTTAGTGACGAGGCCAGTTAGTGACGAGGGTTAGTGACGAGGCCAGTTAGTGACGAGGGTTGGTGACGAGGCCAGTTAGTGACGAGGGTTAGTGACGAGGCCAGTTAGTGACGAGGGTTAGTGACGAGGCCAGTTAGTGACGAGGGTTGGTGACGAGGCCAGTTAGTGACGAGGGTTAGTGACGAGGTCAGTTAGTGATGAGGGTTAGTGACGAGGCCAGTTAGTGACGAGGGTTAGTGACGAGGCCAGTTAGTGACGAGGGTTGGTGACGAGGCCAGTTAGTGACGAGGGCTAGTGACGAGGCCAGTTAGTGATGAGGGTTGGTGACGAGGCCAGTTAGTGACGAGGGTTAGTGACGAGGCCAGTTAGTGACGAAGATTAGTGACGAGGCCAGTTAGTGACGAGGGTTGGTGACGAGGCCAGTTAGTGACGAGGGTTAGTGACGAGGGTTAGTGACGAGGGTTAGTGACGAGGCCAGTTAGTGACGAGGGTTAGTGACGAGGCCAGTTAGTGACGAGGGTTAGTGACGAGGGTTAGTGACGAGGGTTAGTGACGAGGCCAGTTAGTGACGAGGGTTGGTGACGAGGCCAGTTAGTGACGAGGGTTAGTGACGAGGGTTGGTGACGAGGGTTAGTTACGAGGGTTAGTGACGAGGGTTAGTGACGAGGCCAGTTAGTGACGAGGGTTGGTGACGAGGCCAGTTAGTGACGAGGGTTAGTGACGAGGCCAGTTAGTGACGAGGGTTGGTGACGAGGCCAGTTAGTGACGAGGGTTAGTGACGAGGCCAGTTAGTGACGAGGGTTAGTGACGAGGCCAGTTAGTGACGAAGATTAGTGACGAGGCCAGTTAGTGACGAGGGTTGGTGACGAGGCCAGTTAGTGACGAGGGTTAGTGACGAGGCCAGTTAGTGACGAGGGTTAGTGACGAGGTCAGTTAGTGACGAGACCAGTTAGTGACGAGGGTTAGTGACGAGGCCAGTTAGTGACGAGGGTTGGTGACGAGGCCAGTTAGTGACGAGGGTTAGTGACGAGGCCAGTTAGTGACGAGGGTTAGTGACGAGGTCAGTTAGTGACGAGGGTTAGTGACGAGGCCAGTTAGTGACGAGGGTTAGTGACGAGGCCAGTTAGTGACGAGGGTTAGTGACGAGGTCAGTTAGTGACGAGGCCAGTTAGTGACGAGGGTTGGTGACGAGGCCAGTTAGTGACGAGGGTTAGTGACGAGGCCAGTTAGTGACGAGGGTTAGTGACGAGGTCAGTTAGTGACGAGGGTTGGTGACGAGGGTTAGTGACGAGGGTTAGTGACGAGGCCAGTTAGTGACGAGGGTTGGTGACGAGGCCAGTTAGTGACGAGGGTTAGTGACGAGGCCAGTTAGTGACGAGGGTTAGTGACGAGGCCAGTTAGTGACGAGGGTTAGTGACGAGGGTTAGTGACGAGGGTTAGTGACGAGGGTTAGTGACGAGGCCAGTTAGTGACGAGGGTTGGTGACGAGGCCAGTTAGTGACGAGGGTTGGTGACGAGGCCAGTTAGTGACGAGGGTTAGTGACGAGGCCAGTTAGTGACGAGGGTTAGTGACGAGGCCAGTTAGTGACGAGGGTTAGTGACGAGGGTTAGTGACGAGGGTTAGTGACGAGGGTTAGTGACGAGGGTTGGTAACGAGGGTTAGTGACGAGGGTTAGTGACGAGGCCAGTTAGTGACGAGGGTTAGTGACGAGGCCAGTTAGTGACGAGGGTTAGTGACGAGGGTTAGTGACGAGGGTTGGTAACGAGGCCAGTTAGTGACGAGGGTTAGTGACGAGGTCAGTTAGTGACGAGGGTTAGTGACGAGGGTTAGTGACGAGGGTTAGTGACGAGGCCAGTTAGTGACGAGGGTTGGTGACGAGGCCAGTTAGTGACGAGGGTTGGTGACGAGGCCAGTTAGTGACGAGGGTTAGTGACGAGGCCAGTTAGTGACGAGGGTTAGTGACGAGGCCAGTTAGTGACGAGGGTTAGTGACGAGGGTTAGTGACGAGGGTTAGTGACGAGGGTTAGTGACGAGGGTTGGTAACGAGGCCAGTTAGTGACGAGGGTTAGTGACGAGGCCAGTTAGTGACGAGGGTTAGTGACGAGGTCAGTTAGTGACGAAGCCAGTTAGTGACGAGGGTTAGTGACGAGGCCAGTTAGTGACGAGGGTTAGTGACGAGGCCAGTTAGTGACGAGGCCAGTTAGTGACGAGGGTTGGTGACGAGGCCAGTTAGTGACGAGGGTTAGTGACGAGGCCAGTTAGTGACGAGGGTTAGTGACGAGGTCAGTTAGTGACGAGGCCAGTTAGTGACGAGGGTTAGTGACGAGGCCAGTTAGTGACGAGGGTTAGTGACGAGGCCAGTTAGTGACGAGGGTTAGTGACGAGGCCAGTTAGTGACGAGGGTTAGTGACGAGGCCAGTTAGTGACGAGGGTTGGTGACGAGGCCAGTTAGTAACGAGGGTTAGTGACGAGGTCAGTTAGTGACGAGGGTTAGTGACGAGGCCAGTTAGTGACGAGGGTTAGTGACGAGGCCAGTTAGTGACGAGGGTTAGTGACGAGGCCAGTTAGTGACGAAGATTAGTGACGAGGCCAGTTAGTGACGAGGGTTGGTGACGAGGCCAGTTAGTGACGAGGGTTAGTGACGAGGGTTAGTGACGAGGGTTAGTGACGAGGCCAGTTAGTGACGAGGGTTAGTGACGAGGCCAGTTAGTGACGAGGGTTAGTGACGAGGGTTAGTGACGAGGCCAGTTAGTGACGAGGGTTGGTGACGAGGCCAGTTAGTGACGAGGGTTAGTGACGAGGGTTGGTGACGAGGGTTAGTGACGAGGGTTAGTGACGAGGGTTAGTGACGAGGCCAGTTAGTGACGAGGGTTGGTGACGAGGCCAGTTAGTGACGAGGGTTAGTGACGAGGCCAGTTAGTGACGAGGGTTGGTGACGAGGCCAGTTAGTGACGAGGGTTAGTGACGAGGCCAGTTAGTGACGAGGGTTAGTGACGAGGCCAGTTAGTGACGAAGATTAGTGACGAGGCCAGTTAGTGACGAGGGTTGGTGACGAGGCCAGTTAGTGACGAGGGTTAGTGACGAGGCCAGTTAGTGACGAGGGTTAGTGACGAGGTCAGTTAGTGACGAGGCCAGTTAGTGACGAGGGTTAGTGACGAGGCCAGTTAGTGACGAGGGTTGGTGACGAGGCCAGTTAGTGACGAGGGATAGTGACGAGGCCAGTTAGTGACGAGGGTTAGTGACGAGGTCAGTTAGTGACGAGGGTTAGTGACGAGGCCAGTTAGTGACGAGGGTTAGTGACGAGGCCAGTTAGTGACGAGGGTTAGTGACGAGGGTTAGTGACGAGGCCAGTTAGTGACGAAGATCAGTGACGAGGCCAGTTAGTGACGAGGGTTGGTGACGAGGCCAGTTAGTGACGAGGGTTAGTGACGAGGGTTAGTGACGAGGGTTAGTGACGAGGCCAGTTAGTGACGAGGGTTAGTGACGAGGGTTAGTGACGAGGGTTAGTGACGAGGCCAGTTAGTGACGAGGGTTGGTGACGAGGCCAGTTAGTGACGAGGGTTAGTGACGAGGGTTAGTGACGAGGGTTGGTGACGAGGGTTAGTGACGAGGGTTAGTGACGAGGCCAGTTAGTGACGAGGGTTGGTGACGAGGCCAGTTAGTGACGAGGGTTAGTGACGAGGGTTAGTGACGAGGGTTGGTGACGAGGGTTAGTGACGAGGGTTAGTGACGAGGCCAGTTAGTGACGAGGGTTGGTGACGAGGCCAGTTAGTGACGAGGGTTAGTGACGAGGCCAGTTAGTGACGAGGGTTAGTGACGAGGGTTAGTGACGAGGGTTGGTGACGAGGGTTAGTGACGAGGTCAGTTAGTGACGAGGGTTGGTGACGAGGCCAGTTAGTGACGAGGGTTAGTGACGAGGGTTAGTGACGAGGGTTGGTGACGAGGCCAGTTAGTGACGAGGGTTAGTGACGAGGGTTAGTGACAAGGGTTGGTGACGAGGGTTAGTGACGAGGGTTAGTGACGAGGGTTAGTGACGAGGGTTAGTGACGAGGGTTAGTGACGAGGGTTAGTGACGAGGCCAGTTAGTGACGAGGGTTAGTGACGAGGCCAGTTAGTGACGAGGGTTGGTGACGAGGGTTAGTGACGAGGCCAGTTAGTGACGAGGGTTAGTGACGAGGTCAGTTAGTGACGAGGGTTAGTGACGAGGGTTGGTGATGAGGCCAGTTAGTGACGAGGGTTAGTGACGAGGCCAATTAGTGACGAGGGTTGGTGACGAGGCCAGTTAGTGACGAAGATTAGTGACGAGGGTTAGTGACGAGGCCAGTTAGTGACGAGGGTTAGTGACGAGGGTTGGTGACGAGGCCAGTTAGTGACGAGGGTTAGTGACGAGGGTTAGTGACGAGGGTTAGTGACGAGGCTAGTTAGTGACGAGGGTTAGTGACGAGGGTTAGTGACGAGGCTTAGTGACGAGGGTTAGTGACGAGGCCAGTTAGTGACGAGGGTTGGTGACGAGGCCAGTTAGTGACGAGGGTTAGTGACGAGGCCAGTTAGTGACGAGGGTTAGTGACGAGGTCAGTTAGTGACGAGGGTTGGTGACGAGGGTTAGTGACGAGGCCAGTTAGTGACGAGGGTTAGTGACGAGGTCAGTTAGTGACGAGGGTTGGTGACGAGGCCAGTTAGTGACGAAGATTAGTGACGAGGGTTAGTGACGAGGCCAGTTAGTGACGAGGGTTAGTGACGAGGGTTAGTGACGAGGCCAGTTAGTGACGAGGGTTGGTGACGAGGCCAGTTAGTGACGAGGGTTAGTGACGAGGCCAGTTAGTGACGAGGGTTAGTGACGAGGCCAGTTAGTGACGAGGGTTAGTGACTAGGCCAGTTAGTGACGAGGGTTAGTGACGAGGTCAGTTAGTGACGAGGGTTAGTGACGAGGCCAGTTAGTGACGAGGGTTAGTGACGAGGCCAGTTAGTGACGAGGGTTAGTGACGAGGCCAGTTAGTGACGAGGGTTAGTGACGAGGCCAGTTAGTGACGAGGGTTAGTGACGAGGCCAGTTAGTGACGAGGGTTAGTGACGAGGCCAGTTAGTGACGAGGGTTAGTGACGAGGCCAGTTAGTGACGAGGGTTAGTGACGAGGCCAGATAGTGACGAGGGTTAGTGACGAGGCCAGTTAGTGACGAGGGTTGGTGACGAGGCCAGTTAGTGACGAGGGTTAGTGACGAGGCCAGTTAGTGACGAGGGTTGGTGACGAGGCCAGTTAGTGACGAGGGTTAGTGACGAGGTCAGTTAGTGACGAGGGTTGGTGACGAGGGTTAGTGACGAGGCCAGTTAGTGACGAGGGTTAGTGACGAGGCCAGTTAGTGACGAGGGTTGGTGACGAGGCCAGTTAGTGACGAGGGTTAGTGACGAGGGTTAGTGACGAGGGTTAGTGACGAGGGTTGGTGACGAGGCCAGTTAGTGACGAGGGTTAGTGACGAGGCCAGTTAGTGACGAGGCCAGTTAGTGACGATGCCAGTTAGTGACGAGGGTTAGTGACGAGGCCAGTTAGTGACGAGGCCAGTTAGTGACGAGGCCAGTTAGTGACGAGGGTTAGTGACGCGGCCAGTTAGTGACGAGGGTTAGTGACGAGGCCAGTTAGTGACGAGGCCAGTTAGTGACGAGGCCAGTTAGTGACGAGGGTTAGTGACGAGGCCAGTTAGTGACGAGGGTTAGTGACGAGGCCAGTTAGTGACGAGGCCAGTTAGTGACGAGGCCAGTTAGTGACGAGGCCAGTTAGTGACGAGGGTTAGTGACGAGGCCAGTTAGTGACGAGGGTTAGTGACGAGGCCAGTTAGTGACGAGGCCAGTTAGTGACGAGGGTTAGTGACGAGGCCAGTTAGTGACGAGGGTTAGTAACGAGGCCAGTTAGTGACGAGGCCAGTTAGTGACGAGGCCAGTTAGTGACGAGGGTTAGTGACGAGGCCAGTTAGTGACGAGGGTTAGTGACGAGGCCAGTTAGTGACGAGGCCAGTTAGTGACGAGGCCAGTTAGTGACGAGGGTTAGTGACGAGGCCAGTTAGTGACGAGGGTTAGTGACGAGGTCAGTTAGTGACGAGGCCAGTTAGTGACGAGGGTTAGTGACGAGGCCAGTTAGTGACGAGGGTTAGTGACGAGGCCAGTTAGTGACGAGGCCAGTTAGTGACGAGGGTTAGTGACGAGGGTTAGTGACGAGGGTTGGTGACGAGGGTTAGTGACGAGGCCAGTTAGTGACGAGGGTTAGTGACGAGGGTTGGTGACGAGGCCAGTTAGTGACGAGGGTTAGTGACGAGGGTTAGTGACGAGGGTTAGTGACGAGGCCAGTTAGTGACGAGGGTTAGTGACGAGGGTTGGTGACGAGGTCAGTTAGTGACGAGGGTTAGTGACGAGGCCAGTTAGTGACGAGGGTTAGTGACGAGGTCAGTTAGTGACGAGGGTTAGTGACGAGGGTTAGTGACGAGGGTTAGTGACGAGGCCAATTAGTGACGAGGGTTAGTGACGAGGGTTGGTGACGAGGTCAGTTAGTGACGAGGGTTAGTGACGAGGCCAGTTAGTGACGAGGGTTAGTGACGAGGGTTGGTGACGAGGCCAGTTAGTGACGAGGGTTAGTGACGAGGGTTAGTGACGAGGGTTAGTGACGAGGCCAGTTAGTGACGAGGGTTAGTGACGAGGGTTGGTGACGAGGTCAGTTAGTGACGAGGGTTAGTGACGAGGCCAGTTAGTGACGAGGGTTAGTGACGAGGCCAGTTAGTGACGAGGGTTAGTGACGAGGCCAGTTAGTGACGAGGGTTGGTGACGAGGCCAGTTAGTGACGAGGGTTGGTGACGAGGCCAGTTAGTGACGAGGGTTAGTGACGAGGCCAGTTAGTGACGAGGGTTAGTGACGAGGCCAGTTAGTGACGAGGCCAGTTAGTGACGAGGGTTAGTGACGAGGGTTAGTGACGAGGGTTAGTGACGAGGCCAGTTAGTGACGAGGGTTAGTGACGAGGCCAGTTAGTGACGAGGGTTAGTGACGAGGGTTAGTGACGAGGGTTAGTGACGAGGGTTAGTGACGAGGGTTAGTGACGAGGTTTGGTGACGAGGCCAGTTAGTGACGAGGGTTAATGACGAGGGTTGGTGACGAGGTCAGTTAGTGACGAGGGTTAGTGACGAGGCCAGTTAGTGACGAGGGTTAGTGACGAGGCCAGTTAGTGACGAGGGTTAGTGACGAGGGTTGGTGACGAGGCCAGTTAGTGACGAGGGTTGGTGACGAGGCCAGTTAGTGACGAGGGTTAGTGACGAGGCCAGTTAGTGACGAGGGTTAGTGACGAGGTCAGTTAGTGACGAGGGTTGGTGACGAGGGTTAGTGACGAGGGTTAGTGACGAGGCCAGTTAGTGACGAGGGTTAGTGACGAGGGTTAGTGACGAGGGTTAGTGACGAGGGTTGGTGACGAGGCCAGTTAGTGACGAGGGTTAATGACGAGGCCAGTTAGTGACGAGGGTTAGTGACGAGGTCAGTTAGTGACGAGGGTTAGTGACGAGGCCAGTTAGTGACGAGGGTGAGTGACGAGGCCAGTTAGTGACGAGGGTTAGTGACGAGCTCAGTTAGTGACGAGGCCAGTTAGTGACGAGGGTTAGTGACGAGGCCAGTTAGTGACGAGGGTTGGTGACGAGGGTTAGTGACGAGGTCAGTTAGTGACGAGGCCAGTTAGTGACGAGGGTTAGTGACGAGGGTTAGTGACGAGGGTTAGTGACGAGGGTTAGTGACGAGGGTTAGTGACGAGGCCAGTTAGTGACGAGGTCAGTTAGTGACGAGGCCAGTTAGTGACGAGGGTTAGTGACGAGGCCAGTTAGTGACGAGGGTTGGTGACGAGGGTTAGTGACGAGGTCAGTTAGTGACGAGGTCAGTTAGTGACGAGGCCAGTTAGTGACGAGGGTTAGTGACGAGGCCAGTTAGTGACGAGGGTTGGTGACGAGGGTTAGTGACGAGGCCAGTTAGTGACGAGGTCAGTTAGTGACGAGGCCAGTTAGTGACGAGGGTTAGTGACGAGGCCAGTTAGTGACGAGGGTTAGTGACGAGGGTTAGTGACGAGGGTTAGTGACGAGGGTTAGTGACGAGGGTTGGTGACGAGGGTTAGTGACGAGGCCAGTTAGTGACGAGGTCAGTTAGTGACGAGGCCAGTTAGTGACGAGGGTTGGTGACGAGGGTTAGTGACGAGGTCAGTTAGTGACGAGGCCAGTTAGTGACGAGGGTTGGTGACGAGGCCAGTTAGTGACGAGGGTTAGTGACGAGGCCAGTTAGTGACGAGGGTTGGTGACGAGGCCAGTTAGTGACGAGGGTTAGTGACGAGGCCAGTTAGTGACGAGGGTTAGTGACGAGGTCAGTTAGTGACGAGGCCAGTTAGTGACGAGGGTTAGTGACGAGGCCAGTTAGTGACGAGGGTTAGTGACGAGGCCAGTTAGTGACGAGGCCAGTTAGTGACGAGAGTTGGTGACGAGGCCAGTTAGTGACGAGGGTTGGTGACGAGCCCAGTTAGTGACGAGGGTTATTGACGAGGTCAGTTAGTGACGAGGCCAGTTAGTGACGAGGGTTAGTGACGAGGCCAGTTAGTGACGAGGGTTGGTGACGAGGCCAGTTAGTGACGAGGGTTAGTGACGAGGCCAGTTAGTGACGAGGGTTAGTGACGAGGCCAGTTAGTGACGAGGGTTGGTGACGAGGCCAGTTAGTGACGAGGGTTAGTGACGAGGTCAGTTAGTGATGAGGGTTAGTGACGAGGCCAGTTAGTGACGAGGGTTAGTGACGAGGCCAGTTAGTGACGAGGGTTGGTGACGAGGCCAGTTAGTGACGAGGGCTAGTGACGAGGCCAGTTAGTGATGAGGGTTGGTGACGAGGCCAGTTAGTGACGAGGGTTAGTGACGAGGCCAGTTAGTGACGAAGATTAGTGACGAGGCCAGTTAGTGACGAGGGTTGGTGACGAGGCCAGTTAGTGACGAGGGTTAGTGACGAGGGTTAGTGACGAGGGTTAGTGACGAGGCCAGTTAGTGACGAGGGTTAGTGACGAGGCCAGTTAGTGACGAGGGTTAGTGACGAGGGTTAGTGACGAGGGTTAGTGACGAGGCCAGTTAGTGACGAGGGTTGGTGACGAGGCCAGTTAGTGACGAGGGTTAGTGACGAGGGTTGGTGACGAGGGTTAGTGACGAGGGTTAGTGACGAGGGTTAGTGACGAGGCCAGTTAGTGACGAGGGTTGGTGACGAGGCCAGTTAGTGACGAGGGTTAGTGACGAGGCCAGTTAGTGACGAGGGTTGGTGACGAGGCCAGTTAGTGACGAGGGTTAGTGACGAGGCCAGTTAGTGACGAGGGTTAGTGACGAGGCCAGTTAGTGACGAAGATTAGTGACGAGGCCAGTTAGTGACGAGGGTTGGTGACGAGGCCAGTTAGTGACGAGGGTTAGTGACGAGGCCAGTTAGTGACGAGGGTTAGTGACGAGGTCAGTTAGTGACGAGACCAGTTAGTGACGAGGGTTAGTGACGAGGCCAGTTAGTGACGAGGGTTGGTGACGAGGCCAGTTAGTGACGAGGGTTAGTGACGAGGCCAGTTAGTGACGAGGGTTAGTGACGAGGTCAGTTAGTGACGAGGGTTAGTGACGAGGCCAGTTAGTGACGAGGGTTAGTGACGAGGCCAGTTAGTGACGAGGGTTAGTGACGAGGTCAGTTAGTGACGAGGCCAGTTAGTGACGAGGGTTGGTGACGAGGCCAGTTAGTGACGAGGGTTAGTGACGAGGCCAGTTAGTGACGAGGGTTAGTGACGAGGTCAGTTAGTGACGAGGGTTGGTGACGAGGGTTAGTGACGAGGGTTAGTGACGAGGCCAGTTAGTGACGAGGGTTGGTGACGAGGCCAGTTAGTGACGAGGGTTAGTGACGAGGCCAGTTAGTGACGAGGGTTAGTGACGAGGCCAGTTAGTGACGAGGGTTAGTGACGAGGGTTAGTGACGAGGGTTAGTGACGAGGGTTAGTGACGAGGCCAGTTAGTGACGAGGGTTGGTGACGAGGCCAGTTAGTGACGAGGGTTGGTGACGAGGCCAGTTAGTGACGAGGGTTAGTGACGAGGCCAGTTAGTGACGAGGGTTAGTGACGAGGCCAGTTAGTGACGAGGGTTAGTGACGAGGGTTAGTGACGAGGGTTAGTGACGAGGGTTAGTGACGAGGGTTGGTAACGAGGGTTAGTGACGAGGGTTAGTGACGAGGCCAGTTAGTGACGAGGGTTAGTGACGAGGCCAGTTAGTGACGAGGGTTAGTGACGAGGGTTAGTGACGAGGGTTGGTGACGAGGCCAGTTAGTGACGAGGGTTAGTGACGAGGTCAGTTAGTGACGAGGGTTAGTGACGAGGGTTAGTGACGAGGGTTAGTGACGAGGCCAGTTAGTGACGAGGGTTGGTGACGAGGCCAGTTAGTGACGAGGGTTGGTGACGAGGCCAGTTAGTGACGAGGGTTAGTGACGAGGCCAGTTAGTGACGAGGGTTAGTGACGAGGCCAGTTAGTGACGAGGGTTAGTGACGAGGGTTAGTGACGAGGGTTAGTGACGAGGGTTAGTGACGAGGGTTGGTAACGAGGCCAGTTAGTGACGAGGGTTAGTGACGAGGCCAGTTAGTGACGAGGGTTAGTGACGAGGTCAGTTAGTGACGAAGCCAGTTAGTGACGAGGGTTAGTGACGAGGCCAGTTAGTGACGAGGGTTAGTGACGAGGCCAGTTAGTGACGAGGCCAGTTAGTGACGAGGCCAGTTAGTGACGAGGGTTGGTGACGAGGCCAGTTAGTGACGAGGGTTAGTGACGAGGCCAGTTAGTGACGAGGGTTAGTGACGAGGTCAGTTAGTGACGAGGCCAGTTAGTGACGAGGGTTAGTGACGAGGCCAGTTAGTGACGAGGGTTAGTGACGAGGCCAGTTAGTGACGAGGGTTAGTGACGAGGCCAGTTAGTGACGAGGGTTAGTGACGAGGCCAGTTAGTGACGAGGGTTGGTGACGAGGCCAGTTAGTAACGAGGGTTAGTGACGAGGTCAGTTAGTGACGAGGGTTAGTGACGAGGCCAGTTAGTGACGAGGGTTAGTGACGAGGCCAGTTAGTGACGAGGGTTAGTGACGAGGCCAGTTAGTGACGAAGATTAGTGACGAGGCCAGTTAGTGACGAGGGTTGGTGACGAGGCCAGTTAGTGACGAGGGTTAGTGACGAGGGTTAGTGACGAGGGTTAGTGACGAGGCCAGTTAGTGACGAGGGTTAGTGACGAGGCCAGTTAGTGACGAGGGTTAGTGACGAGGGTTAGTGACGAGGCCAGTTAGTGACGAGGGTTGGTGACGAGGCCAGTTAGTGACGAGGGTTAGTGACGAGGGTTGGTGACGAGGGTTAGTGACGAGGGTTAGTGACGAGGGTTAGTGACGAGGCCAGTTAGTGACGAGGGTTGGTGACGAGGCCAGTTAGTGACGAGGGTTAGTGACGAGGCCAGTTAGTGACGAGGGTTGGTGACGAGGCCAGTTAGTGACGAGGGTTAGTGACGAGGCCAGTTAGTGACGAGGGTTAGTGACGAGGCCAGTTAGTGACGAAGATTAGTGACGAGGCCAGTTAGTGACGAGGGTTGGTGACGAGGCCAGTTAGTGACGAGGGTTAGTGACGAGGCCAGTTAGTGACGAGGGTTAGTGACGAGGTCAGTTAGTGACGAGGCCAGTTAGTGACGAGGGTTAGTGACGAGGCCAGTTAGTGACGAGGGTTGGTGACGAGGCCAGTTAGTGACGAGGGATAGTGACGAGGCCAGTTAGTGACGAGGGTTAGTGACGAGGTCAGTTAGTGACGAGGGTTAGTGACGAGGCCAGTTAGTGACGAGGGTTAGTGACGAGGCCAGTTAGTGACGAGGGTTAGTGACGAGGCCAGTTAGTGACGAAGATCAGTGACGAGGCCAGTTAGTGACGAGGGTTGGTGACGAGGCCAGTTAGTGACGAGGGTTAGTGACGAGGGTTAGTGACGAGGGTTAGTGACGAGGCCAGTTAGTGACGAGGGTTAGTGACGAGGCCAGTTAGTGACGAGGGTTAGTGACGAGGGTTAGTGACGAGGGTTAGTGACGAGGCCAGTTAGTGACGAGGGTTGGTGACGAGGCCAGTTAGTGACGAGGGTTAGTGACGAGGGTTAGTGACGAGGGTTGGTGACGAGGGTTAGTGACGAGGGTTAGTGACGAGGCCAGTTAGTGACGAGGGTTGGTGACGAGGCCAGTTAGTGACGAGGGTTAGTGACGAGGGTTAGTGACGAGGGTTGGTGACGAGGGTTAGTGACGAGGGTTAGTGACGAGGCCAGTTAGTGACGAGGGTTGGTGACGAGGCCAGTTAGTGACGAGGGTTAGTGACGAGGCCAGTTAGTGACGAGGGTTAGTGACGAGGGTTAGTGACGAGGGTTGGTGACGAGGGTTAGTGACGAGGTCAGTTAGTGACGAGGGTTGGTGACGAGGCCAGTTAGTGACGAGGGTTAGTGACGAGGGTTAGTGACGAGGGTTGGTGACGAGGCCAGTTAGTGACGAGGGTTAGTGACGAGGGTTAGTGACAAGGGTTGGTGACGAGGGTTAGTGACGAGGGTTAGTGACGAGGGTTAGTGACGAGGGTTAGTGACGAGGGTTAGTGACGAGGGTTAGTGACGAGGCCAGTTAGTGACGAGGGTTAGTGACGAGGCCAGTTAGTGACGAGGGTTGGTGACGAGGGTTAGTGACGAGGCCAGTTAGTGACGAGGGTTAGTGACGAGGTCAGTTAGTGACGAGGGTTAGTGACGAGGGTTGGTGACGAGGCCAGTTAGTGACGAGGGTTAGTGACGAGGCCAATTAGTGACGAGGGTTGGTGACGAGGCCAGTTAGTGACGAAGATTAGTGACGAGGGTTAGTGACGAGGCCAGTTAGTGACGAGGGTTAGTGACGAGGGTTGGTGACGAGGCCAGTTAGTGACGAGGGTTAGTGACGAGGGTTAGTGACGAGGGTTAGTGACGAGGCTAGTTAGTGACGAGGGTTAGTGACGAGGGTTAGTGACGAGGGTTAGTGACGAGGGTTAGTGACGAGGCCAGTTAGTGACGAGGGTTGGTGACGAGGCCAGTTAGTGACGAGGGTTAGTGACGAGGCCAGTTAGTGACGAGGGTTAGTGACGAGGTCAGTTAGTGACGAGGGTTGGTGACGAGGGTTAGTGACGAGGCCAGTTAGTGACGAGGGTTAGTGACGAGGTCAGTTAGTGACGAGGGTTGGTGACGAGGCCAGTTAGTGACGAAGATTAGTGACGAGGGTTAGTGACGAGGCCAGTTAGTGACGAGGGTTAGTGACGAGGGTTAGTGACGAGGCCAGTTAGTGACGAGGGTTGGTGACGAGGCCAGTTAGTGACGAGGGTTAGTGACGAGGCCAGTTAGTGACGAGGGTTAGTGACGAGGCCAGTTAGTGACGAGGGTTAGTGACTAGGCCAGTTAGTGACGAGGGTTAGTGACGAGGTCAGTTAGTGACGAGGGTTAGTGACGAGGCCAGTTAGTGACGAGGGTTAGTGACGAGGCCAGTTAGTGACGAGGGTTAGTGACGAGGCCAGTTAGTGACGAGGGTTAGTGACGAGGCCAGTTAGTGACGAGGGTTAGTGACGAGGCGAGTTAGTGACGAGGGTTGGTGACGAGGCCAGTTAGTGACGAGGGTTGGTGACGAGGCCAGTTAGTGACGAGGGTTAGGTGACGAGGCCAGTTAGTGACGAGGGTTGGTGACGAGGCCAGTTAGTGACGAGGGTTAGTGACGAGGGTTAGTGACGAGGGTTAGTGACGAGGCCAGTTAGTGACGAGGGTTAGTGACGAGGCCAGTTAGTGACGAGGGTTAGTGACGAGGCGTTAGTGACGAGGGTTAGTGACGAGGCAGTTAGTGACGAGGGTTAGTGACGAGGCCAGTTAGTGACGAGGGTTAGTGACGAGGCGTTAGTGACGAGGGTTAGTGACGAGGCCAGTTAGTGACGAGGGTTAGTGACGAGGGTTAGTGACGAGGCCAGTTAGTGACGAGGGTTAGTGACGAGGCCAGTTAGTGACGAGGGTTAGTGACGAGGCCAGTTAGTGACGAGGGTTAGTGACGAGGCCAGTTAGTGACGAGGGTTAGTGACGAGGGTTAGTGACGAGGCCAGTTAGTGACGAGGGTTAGTGACGAGGCCAGTTAGTGACGAGGGTTAGTGACGAGGCCAGTTAGTGACGAGGGTTAGTGACGAGGCCAGTTAGTGACGAGGGTTAGTGACGAGGGTTAGTGACGAGGCAGTTAGTGACGAGGGTTAGTGACGAGGCCAGTTAGTGACGAGGGTTAGTGACGAGGCCAGTTAGTGACGAGGGTTAGTGACGAGGGTTAGTGACGAGGGTTAGTGACGAGGCCAGTTAGTGACGAGGGTTAGGTGACGAGGCCAGTTAGTGACGAGGGTTAGTGACGAGGCCAGTTAGTGACGAGGGTTGGTGACGAGGCCAGTTAGTGACGAGGGTTAGTGACGAGGCCAGTTAGTGACGAGGGTTAGTGACGAGGCAGTTAGTGACGAGGGTTAGTGACGAGGCCAGTTAGTGACGAGGGTTAGTGACGAGGCCAGTTAGTGACGAGGGTTAGTGACGAGGCCAGTTAGTGACGAGGGTTAGTGACGAGGCCAGTTAGTGACGAGGGTTAGTGACGAGGCCAGTTAGTGACGAGGGTTAGTGACGAGGCCAGTTAGTGACGAGGGTTAGTGACGAGGCCAGTTAGTGACGAGGGTTGGTGACGAGGGTTAGTGACGAGGCCAGTTAGTGACGAGGGTTAGTGACGAGGCCAGTTAGTGACGAGGGTTAGTGACGAGGCCAGTTAGTGACGAGGTTAGTGACGAGGCGTTAGTGACGAGGCAGTTAGTGACGAGGGGGGCCAGTTAGTGACGAGGGTTAGGTGACGAGGCCAGTTAGTGACGAGGGTTAGGTGACGAGGCCAGTTAGTGACGAGGGTTAGTGACGAGGCCAGTTAGTGACGAGGGTTAGTGACGAGGCCAGTTAGTGACGAGGGTTAGTGACGAGGCCAGTTAGTGACGAGGGTTAGGTGACGAGGCCAGTTAGTGACGAGGGTTAGTGACGAGGCCAGTTAGTGACGAGGGTTAGTGACGAGGCCAGTTAGTGACGAGGGTTAGTGACGAGGCCAGTTAGTGACGAGGGTTGGTGACGAGGCCAGTTAGTGACGAGGGTTAGTGACGAGGCCAGTTAGTGACGAGGGTTGGTGACGAGGCCAGTTAGTGACGAGGGTTGGTGACGAGGCCAGTTAGTGACGAGGGTTGGTGACGAGGCCAGTTAGTGACGAGGGTTAGTGACGAGGCCAGTTAGTGACGAGGGTTGGTGACGAGGCCAGTTAGTGACGAGGGTTAGTGACGAGGCCAGTTAGTGACGAGGGTTGGTGACGAGGCCAGTTAGTGACGAGGGTTAGTGACGAGGCCAGTTAGTGACGAGGGTTAGTGACGAGGCAGTTAGTGACGAGGGTTAGTGACGAGGCCAGTTAGTGACGAGGGTTAGTGACGAGGCCAGTTAGTGACGAGGGTTGGTGACGAGGCCAGTTAGTGACGAGGGTTGGTGACGAGGCCAGTTAGTGACGAGGGTTAGTGACGAGGCCAGTTAGTGACGAGGGTTAGTGACGAGGCGTTAGTGACGAGGTAGGACGAGGTTAGTGACGGGTTGTGACGAGGCCAGTTAGTGACGAGGGTTAGTGACGAGGCCAGTTAGTGACGAGGGTTAGGTGACGAGGCCAGTTAGTGACGAGGTTAGTGACGAGGCCAGTTAGTGACGAGGGTTAGTGACGAGGCCAGTTAGTGACGAGGGTTAGTGACGAGGCAGTTAGTGACGAGGGTTAGTGACGAGGGTTGGTGACGAGGCCAGTTAGTGACGAGGGTTGGTGACGAGGCAGTTAGTGACGAGGGTTAGTGACGAGGCCAGTTAGTGACGAGGGTTAGTGACGAGGGTGACGAGGTCAGTTAGTGACGAGGGTTAGTGACGAGGCCAGTTAGTGACGAGGGTTAGTGACGAGGGTTAGTGACGAGGGTTAGTGACGAGGCCAGTTAGTGACGAGTGTTGGTGACGAGGCCAGTTAGTGACGAGGGTTAGTGACGAGGCCAGTTAGTGACGAGGGTTAGTGACGAGGCCAGTTAGTGACGAGGCCAGTTAGTGACGAGGGTTAGTGACGAGGTCAGTTAGTGACGAGGGTTGGTGACGAGGCCAGTTAGTGACGAGGGTTAGTGACGAGGGTTAGTGACGAGGGTTAGTGACGAGGTCAGTTAGTGACGAGGGCTGGTGACGAGGCCAGTTAGTGACGAGGGTTAGTGACGAGGCCAGTTAGTGACGAGGGTTAGTGACGAGGCGTTAGTGACGAGGGTTAGTGACGAGGCCAGTTAGTGACGAGGGTTAGTGACGAGGCCAGTTAGTGACGAGGGTTAGTGACGAGGCCAGTTAGTGACGAGGGTTAGTGACGAGGCCAGTTAGTGACGAGGGTTGGTGACGAGGCCAGTTAGTGACGAGGGTTAGTGACGAGGCCAGTTAGTGACGAGGGTTAGTGACGAGGGTTAGTGACGAGGGTTAGTGACGAGGGTTAGTGACGAGGGTTAGTGACGAGGGTTAGTGACGAGGCCAGTTAGTGACGAGGGTTAGTGACGAGGGTTGGTGACGAGGCCAGTTAGTGACGAGGGTTAGTGACGAGGCCAGTTAGTGACGAGGGTTGGTGACGAGGCCAGTTAGTGACGAGGGTTAGTGACGAGGCCAGTTAGTGACGAGGGTTGGTGACGAGGGTTAGTGACGAGGCCAGTTAGTGACGAGGGTTAGTGACGAGGTCAGTTAGTGACGAGGGTTGGTGACGAGGGTTAGTGACGAGGGTTAGTGACGAGGCCAGTTAGTGACGAGGGTTAGTGACGAGGCCAGTTAGTGACGAGGGTTAGTGACGAGGCCAGTTAGTGACGAGGGTTAGTGACGAGGCCAGTTAGTGACGAGGGTTAGTGACGAGGTCAGTTAGTGACGAGGGTTAGTGACGAGGCCAGTTAGTGACGAGGGTTAGTGACAAGGGTTAGTGACGAGGGTTAGTGACGAGGCCAGTTAGTGACGAGGGTTGGTGACGAGGCCAGTTAGTGACGAGGGTTGGTGACGAGGCCAGTTAGTGACGAGGGTTAGTGACGAGGTCAGTTAGTGACGAGGGTTGGTGACGAGGCCAGTTAGTGACGAGGGTTAGTGACGAGGGTTAGTGACGAGGGTTAGTGACGAGGCCAGTTAGTGACGAGGGTTAGTGACGAGGCCAGTTAGTGACGAGGGTTAGTGACGAGGCCAGTTAGTGACGAGGGTTAGTGACGAGGTCAGTTAGTGACGAGGGTTAGTGACGAGGGTTAGTGACGAGGCCAGTTAGTGACGAGGGTTAGTGACGAGGCCGTTAGTGACGAGGGTTGGTGACGAGGCCAGTTAGTGACGAGGGTTAGTGACGAGGGTTAGTGACGAGGTCAGTTAGTGACGAGGGTTAGTGACGAGGGTTAGTGACGAGGCCAGTTAGTGACGAGGGTTGGTGACGAGGCCAGTTAGTGACGAGGGTTAGTGACGAGGCCAGTTAGTGACGAGGGTTAGTGACGAGGTCAGTTAGTGACGAGGGTTAGTGACGAGGGTTAGTGACGAGGCCAGTTAGTGACGAGGGTTGGTGACGAGGGTTAGTGACGAGGGTTAGTGACGAGGGTTAGTGACGAGGGTT